>ML682036.1:7988436-8091530 GCA_007922195.1 Podocnemis expansa
GCAAGTTTTGCTTTGAAAATCCCTGGCTGCCTGATGATTCTTTGGGTTCAGGAGGGATGTAGTTTAGGGCAGCCCTGAGAATTAGCCGAATGGATGCTTGATGTCCCTAGAATCAGAGTCAAAACTTTTGCTGCATCCTGCTGTGCCTAGGCACTCAGAGTTTGAGCCCTCTGTCTCTAGAACGTATTTTTGTCCTTCTCCTGTCTATTGATACTACTTACAAGGGAGACCAGGCAGTGTTAATTCAGATGATGGATTTTAAAAGCAAAATCAATGTTTAGTTGGTTGTTCTTTAATTTTATGTCTTCGTAAAAGAAAAGAGCTGAGTGCATTGATTTAGGGCAAAATTATGGCATGTGTGACTTAAAACTCTTGGAGTGGGGGAGAGGATTTTGTCTGGATTATAAAGAAATGTGTTTCATATAATATTTTTTCCCTCCCCCTCAGTCTTATACAGTGCTTATGGATGTAATGTGCAAGCTCCCCCTGCTGCTCAGCCACTGTCAATATTTGTTTTCACAGCTGGTCAGGTTCTTCAAAATGGATTAAGACAGAGCTTGATGCTGCAAGCCCACATGAATGCAGCTCCTATTGACTCAGTATTCACTTGGGTCAGGACCCTGTTTTTAACATAACACATTGTTTTTAATGCCATTTTTACTGTTACAGCCTTAGGGCAGGTCCTCTCCTGAATTTTTTTGGCATAGGCCCAGCCCTTGGCCAATGTGCTTGTATAGGGTCCATATCAAGAGTTTGGTCAGTAATTCCCAGCAGCCAGAATAACGTGCGGGGGGGCGGGGGGGCGGGGGGGGGAGTGTTGCAGCTTGATTTAGAGTAGAAGAGCCTCAGGGCTGCCCTAACTTTATGCCTATGGACAAACCTCTTCTTTATAGGCCATGCAGAACTAGCTGTGCCTGAAGAGTGAGGTTCTAGAAAGTTCAAAGGCAGAAAACATGCTTTATTCAGAACTGACAAATTAAAAAAAAAAATAATTCTAAGGGAAGAATCCACTTTGCAAGGTTTCATCCCAAGACCAGTTTTCAAGACCAAACAGCAAAGCCTTAGAAACAGGCAAGGGTTCTGACTGAAATAATGACAGACCCTTAACGTCAGCTGTGAGGGTGTTGTTATGGTAATGTACAGATTCTGTAAATTACAGATAGAAAGTATGTTTAAGTGAAACCAAAATGTGTCTAGATATTCTATAGCTTTTATGCCATATCTGTCCTGTTAATTTTGCGTCACGGTATGACAGTAATGAATTGATGTCTAGCTGCCAGGTGGACTGTATACACATTTATTAAGATTAATTAAAAAGTAACAAATCGTAAAGTAATAACATTAACAACTGGTGGAAAAAGTGTAGACATTTTGACAGTCTTTTTGAATTTCATTAAAAGATGGTACTGACAAAAAACCCAAGAGACTATTTCTACTTTACTAAAGAAATAGGTCACAGATTCAATTACAGTCACTGAAGCATGGACTCAATCTATCATGGCAAATTAAGTACATTTTAGCAACCTACTTTCCTTTAAAAATTTTATAGACACTTTCACTGGAAGAAGAAAGACTATAGAAAAGAAATTGAAAACTGAGGTTTTTTCCCCCTTATTGCTGCAGAGTGTTTGGCTTATTTACAGTAGGTGTAAGACAAAAATTCATTATAGAATATCAAGGTATGTACTCATTTTTCTTTCCAATTTTAGTCTTTAATTAAATTATGTATCATGTGGACTTTACCTAGGAAGCATGATTCGGTTAACATTTACTGTATATCCAGGTACACGCTTTGTTCTCTTATTGAAATCAAAGGACCCATTTCCCTTTTTTAAAAAATAGTCCACTCCACAGCCTTTATGCAATTTTGCCACAGATCTCTAATGCTGAAAATGAAGACACACGCAGCCTGTGGATATGGTTTAGCTGAGTGCAAATATTGGAATGATGAAACACACTTTTGCCCATAGCACAATTGATTTCATGTTGACAACTGGAATTTATAAAGATCTTTCAACAGAGTAGCAGTAGCCATATTTACCACATTACCGCAACAGCAACAAAATAGTGGCAAACAAGAGAACTGACAAATGAGATGTAATCAGTTTTCTCTCTAAATGTAACCCCTAGTTTTGCTAAAGTAGCCCTAGGAGATTTGTGCACTTTCAAATATTAATGACCTTTAGGTAGTTGATATATAAAGTTTTTTTATATTTAACCTTTTTGCATACAAAAGTAGCTAACTAAATCATGAAAATGAGGCCAGAGTGCTAGTGTTCTCAATAACACAGTGTTTTAAAATATATGTTAATATTTTTTTCTTCTAAATGTGTTTTGAGGGGCATAGTATGGCACACTTTTTCCCCTGTCACTTTATAAGACCCTTTGCCAGCAATCTGGATTCTTCAGAAGCATGTGTTTCTTATTGCTGTTCAGTTTTCACTGGTTAAATATTCAGGACCAGATTCACCATTGCACTACTGCAGCATTCTTCTGTTAAAATCAGTGGAGTTACGCACATGGAAGACCGAAGTACTCATTACACCCTCAATGTGCTGCATAGCACAGGGAACAGGAAGCATACAGTATGTGCTTTTTTCAGTCTAGCAACAGATCTAGATACAAGAAGTGATGCTTTCAATAAAAAGCCAAACATGAGTGACAGTCTCTAGTGAAAAACACTCACTATACTATACTATACCTATCAAGTTCCACTCAACCATTACAGACATACTAGGTAACATAGAAGAAGTGTGCTTTTCCTTGCCAGTGTTAATGTAGTTATTTTTTTTCCTAAATATATTTACATTTAAAATTATTCTACTTGATTTCAGTACTGGAAGCATGACATCTCATGATTTTCTGTTCTAATAGTTCACATGCTATGGCTTGAACTCATGATTTAGGGAGGAGAAATGAAAAAGATGCCAACTAGAGATGCGGATAATGTTCTCTAGGAAGTCCAAATCTTACAGAAAAACCACCTATTTAGGGATATTGTCCAAACTTCATACTCAGCCTTGATTTGTAGATAGATATTTATTATGTTCACATGTCTTTCAAGCAAATCATGACCAATTTATTTTAATATTTAAGCTGCAGAATGTGTTCAATCTTCCATAGATTTGATGCTAATCTAGAAAAACTAAAGAGTCTTAAGAGGTTTGGAGTGTGATTTTAAACCAGAACCCTAGTAAAAACTCTAAGATTCAGACCTGTGCTGGTCCAAGCTAATGAAAATGTTTATATGGTAACATGGAAATTTAAACTTTTGAGTATTCTGCACAGCTGTCTTATCAACACCAACTGAACACACACAAAGAGCATCTTCTTTTCAACTTATCTAGGACAATATGTTTCCAACACAGAAGTGAAAATCTTACAAATTGTGTCCATTGCAGTTCTACCAAAATAACGAATAGTGCAAATTCCTTTCAGGATTCTATTAGCTTAGTGAAGAATGCTACCCCTATAGGCATATATAATAATTACATTTTATTTTTCTGTATAACCACGAATAAAAAAATCTCTCACTGAACATTCACATTTTAGTGCGATTTATACATTGACTCAAGGAAATCAGATAGTATACAGGTACCATCTGTAGATGTGACACAGAAGGAAAGAGTTGCAGTAATTAAATTTAAGAGTGAGGAATAAAAAACATGTAAATGGAAAGACTCAGACACTAGGATGGCATGAAGTTTCAGAATGAGTCATAAAGCCAGAAGGCACAGATGTGTTGAGATGAGAACTCAGGAGTATCATTGACTCAGTTTAAGTTCGGGGAGGCTGTTCCCCATGTTATAGGCAATTCAGAAGAATCTCCATTGGAGAGACTAGGGTTGGGGATACACCAAAAGAGCAATAGTTGTTTAAAATAAAAAGGTAAGGGGTAGACCACAGGAAAAAAGAGATCAAGATTAAAGCGATGGGAAAGCATCATAAAGAGCAGGAGCCAATATTTGAGCTAGTTTTAAAATAGCAATTAGGTAATACTCAGAATTTCTTGTATTCAGAGATAGTTAGTTTCTTTTTATATGCATTAAAACTATTCAAGTAAGGTTCCTGCAATGATGAGAACTTCTTTACAAAGGAATTTAAGTGTTGCCCTCACAGATCTTTTGTTTTTTGAATAAGATGTAGAGTTCTTAAATTCTCCATTGAACTTAGCAGTAGCCCTCTGTGTCCTACTTTCCAATGACATGCTCTAACATACAATAGAGTGATATGCATTTAGACATATTTCATCAAACAGGTTAGTGAAAAAATAAAAATACCTTAGGCTAATTAGCAGCATCTGCTAACTAGGTAGATACTTCATAAAAAAATTATGTAGCCTCTCATTAATAAATATAATTTTATTTATTATGTTCATATAACTGACAGTGCAGGGAACTTTATGAAGGAGCTAAACGACGGGGGGGGGTCTGATTTTGCTTTCAGTTATATGGTGGTGTAAATCAGGGGTGATGCTGCTAAAGTCATTCAAGTTACGCTATCATAGAATTGGTGTAAGAATTATCAGAATCACAGCCAACATTCAAGATCTGGAGAGGTCATATTAAAAACAATGAACTGTTGTTGATTCACCCATGAACTGTAGCAGAAGTAGACAGAGTTGCCCTTTGGTAGGTTTCTTTGTATCTCTTAATGAGATTTCAGAGTATGTTGAAGATGTTGTTCTGCCCCAGGGGCGGTTTTATGTGGCATTTCACAGTATTGCATCTGATCTGCCTCCTTCCTCAGTGTGTATCAGAGATCATTAGGCTGGTTAGTATAGCAAAGTATCCTCAGCTCATCCTCTCCATTGCATTGATCTTGGACATGGCTTTTGACCGCTTTAGTCTGTGTTTGACAGAGACATGACAAAAGTTCAAACCAGGTGATGCTCATAGGCTGGAGAGGCAATCAGTAATACATGTAGGATAATAGTCCCACATCTTAGGGTTGTGTGGCTACCCTTTGGCGGTAGAATTTTGCAATTTGGGAATGTTGTTGGACCTCCCACGGGTGTTCTACAACCATATAACAACAGTTTCTAGGATTTTGTTTTTACCTATCTGGTCTGAAGAGGATGAGTATTATAGCATTTGACCTGTACTCCTCTCAGGCTTAGTTGGTTATGACAACTAGCGGGGCCCTTCTTTAATCGACCTTGAAGGTGAGGCTCATGGAAAGTGTCATTCACTCCCTTGTCTCTCAGGAAGCAGATACTAGGAAATACATTGGCTTTCTTTTTGATTTTGCATTGGATTTCAGGTGTTGGCTATGACTCAAGTCCTAAAGGACTTGGAGCCTGCCTTTTTAAGACCCCACTTCTATCTGGATGCAGAACTGCTTCAGGTGCAGGCAGAATGCTCAGATGGAGCCCCCTTTGGTATAGAAGAGAAGGGGCCACTGTCAGGTCTTTTCCATGAAGTTGCCTCTACTTTTGGCACACCTAGGTCCAGTAGAATGGGAATGCGGTGAATATTAGAGCATGTTTACAAGGCTTATTTTATTTACTCAGGCTTTTAGGGAGTTAGTGTCTTCATAAAGGCTAGTATTTGTGAAGTATTTGAATTTCAGTGTTTGGTTATTTTTTGGTTTGGATCTAAGTGAAGTTTCTTGTTTGCTTATTTATTTATTTTGTGATTCTACCTAGGCCCGAAGTGCCTAGAACTGGAACGATGTATGCTTTATACATTCTTGTATTGTTTCTTATTTTGAATGAAGGGGGAGAAATGGACTTATGCAACATGCCTCTCAGAACACTTGCTACTTTTTAAACAGTCTTCCCACTCTGTTTTCAATCTTTTAGCTATGTTTAATAGAAGCACACTTTTTCTGGAACTTGGGATATCCACATTTAATGTGTTTGAGTTTTCCTGAGCCAATGCAATAAATCAACAGTTCCCAATCTGGGGTTCAGAAGTCCCTTAGGGAGTGCCAAAGATTACAGGGCGTCCATGAAGTTTCAGTAATATTGAGGTCATTTAGCCCTTATGTTAGCCAGAAAGAAGGAACAGCCCTCCTTGAGGGTTCAGCAGCTCCAAGCCAGACAGAGTGGAGGAGCAGCCTCACCTCCAGCCTCAAGCTGTGCAAAGCAGCCCACTCTGGAGCAGCGCCTGCTAGCACCTACTGCCTCCATTACCTCAGTCCATAAGGGACAGAAAGAGACAGAAAGCATGGAGTGTGCAGTGGCGGCCGCACCAGGGAATGCTTAGTTCCTTACTCAGGGAAGAGATTATTATTAGTATTATTATTTAATATAATTAAGATTAATAATGTAGTTTAGTGGTTTTGTTATCATATGTATTTATAGGATTACATATTTTTACTGATGATTTGGGTGAAGGCACATGTTTTACCCAGTATTAACTAGTAAGGCTTTCACTCAAAAAAGTTGGGAACTACTAAATAAAAAGTATCATGTAAAATAAATAATAATGGATACAGTAGTGAACAGTCAGTCATTTTAAAGAATTCTGAGACAATAAAGCTGATTCAGCAAAGTATTTAAACAGATGCCTAACTTTAAGTATGGTGGTAGTCCATTTAAATTATGGCTATTCATTTGTTTAAAGATAGTCATATGTAGAAATAACATGCCAAAACAGGGTTTCAAACAGGCATTTCAGAATCCTGTACCAATGTCCAGACACATTTCATATAGGAATGTAATCTGCAAGCCTTCCGAGCATTGGTATGTTGTTATTGCCTAAAAATATGCTTCTCAAAGAAGATTCATAGGAGTAGTAGGCTTTCCAAGCAACCAGCCTGGAGTGCTGGCACAATGTTATTAGCAAAGGTGGTTCTGTAATTTTTGATATATAAAAAAATCTATTGCTCAGTGACCTTTTATACCCACACATTCATCTGGGAAGTAATTTCATGTTAGTACACTTGGTTAAATTGCTAAACATCTAAAATACCATCTGGTTTGAGACTCGCCCAAGTTGAATCTCTCACCATGAACACGTCTTTGTATCTATATTTATGGTTAGAACAATTAGAGAAGGGAAATATGTTTTATGTTAAACAAATAATTAGATGAACATGCAGAAGCCACTTAAGTACTGTGATGATGGATGCAGTATAAAACCTGAATAAAAGAGTAAATAGACAAAAATAGCTATTTCAAAATTGATGGAAATCTTTCTTTCGTCAATAAAATATATGTCCACTTAATTTCAGAAAACCAAACTGCTATACCAGAACAAACCAACATTCAAAGTAGTCATTAGTGTCTTCTACAGTGGGCAATTCTGGCTGCTTCAGGAAAAGGATGAACCGCTATAATGCACCTAATCATTCAATATTGTAATAAGTTGAGAAATGTCTTCCTGAACTTAGCAGATGAATGAATGATGTCCTGAATCATAAGGCTAAAAGGTCTTAATATTTTTCATTAGAACTAGTACAACTGTTGATTAATTTTATTAATATAAATATCTAGACAATAAACGTAAGTAATTTTCTCTCTTAGCTCATATAGCTGGGATTTGTGAAACTAATCTAACACATGTTTTTAGACAAGAGGTGAAGCAACTGGATCTAAAAGATCTAACTAATCATTAAACATTAAAAAAGGCCATACTCCAGGGGTGGTAGTAATTTGTCCTCACCAAAAGTAACAACAGTTAAGGATCTAAGAGGTTCTTAACATCCTTCTAAATAGTGGTCTTTTATCTTTCCTCCTAGGAGGAAGTAGGGTAAATTTTCTTTTCCATAGTAAGCAGAGAACTTGATCCCAGCCTGTAGCAATTTGTGCATCTAGCTAGTTGGCAGGTGTCTGATGGTGGAAGGTAAACAAAATCAACAAAAGTCAGCTAGCTAACCTTCCAAAATGTACCACTGTGAGCGCTGTAGTACAGAAAGTGTCTGTTTGAACTTTGGCCAGCCCATTCTCAACTGCCGAATCACCTCCCATTCCTGTTACTCTGGGAAAAACAATTGCAAGCTGAGTCGAAAGTGAGCAAATCTTGGTCAGCTTAGTATAACATATGTATCAATCATTGTTTCTTCAAGCAGATTACTTGCACTCCAAAGGTAATAAGTGACCATTTATAGGAAATATAAAGATGGTATAACCTTATGAGCCTGGACCTAAGCATCCTCAGGACTTCTTGCAGGGACAAGAAAAGTAAATAGCTGTCTACCAGTGAGCCTAGCAATAGCTCTGCTGAAGTAATGCAGAGCGAAGAGATGCTCAGAGAGCAGCAAAGGTTTAATGAATACAGAAACATGTCTTTTATTTAAAAAATTGAAGCCAGTATCCTAAGTAACACATATATTTTTAATCAATGAAGCCATAAAGTCTTCATATCAGATTGGAATAGTTGACTGGTTTCTCACTCTCAAAGTCTGAGAATGAATTAAGCTCCAGTAACATCAGTTTGCTGTCTCAGCTAAGTTAGCACTTTGCATCATAAATAACCACACACTTTAGCACAAATTTATTTATTTTACAATTTACAAAATGTACTTATCACTAGAATTCTTGGCATGTATACAAGGACAACAGCGAAATAAAAACATATTGACTAGTGTCAATTGAAGTGAACTCCTTCAACGTGTCACCAATAAATGTACATATATATCACCATCAGCATCTCTAGGCAAAAGCATCAGGAAATAATAGAAGCCATACACGTTAGCCTGAAAAGTCAATGAGCTAATTAACTTTTGGTGGACTCTTTGGTGAAGAGTTAAGGACTCCAGAATTCAAGTCTATCAGATGCGAAATATTTAAATCTGTTGTCAGTAGATATCTTAATAGTCTTAGCTGCCACAGTAATATACAAGGACAGAGTCCATCTCTAAAGTAGCTATACTGTACTGATATATAACTCAATATCAACATCTTGACTGGTATGCACAAACAAATAGGAAGCCAATACAAACTCAGATAATACCACTGAGACACATTCTTCACCAGTTTAACCTCAGAATTGTCTTCAAGGGAAGCCCCAGGTAGTGTGTATTATAATAATTAATCTAGATGTAAAAGAAATAGGTGCAACTGGCAGCCAGGTACACATCAGAAAGAAAAGGTTTTGGTCATCTGTTCAAAGAAAGAGGGGAAAAAGTTTCTTCCTGCCTGTGATTAGAACTAGGATAATAAATTTGGATTCAGATGAAATTTGGAAATTTGGGATTGGAATGAACAGTGGTATACTTACACAAAGAAATGTTGCTGATCTAGTTGCATTATTGTATCCATTTACAGACCTATAGGGAGAGATTTTCAAAGGCATAACTGTCAGAGAGATTCACTTTCTATGGAAATTATGTATAGGAATCAGACATTTAACAGGCAGTTGTCTTTGAAAAATCTCCCTGTATTCTCTGATGGGGGCCTAAATTAATGTGCATTGAGATCAAAGGGTGTAGGATCAGACCCACAGTTGAAGTACATCTGAGATTTGAGCAGGTGAAATACAGTCTGATTTATGGTACCAAAAGTAAAATAAGAAGCAAAAATTCTCTCTGAAATGTTATTCTATCTCCTTGTTTACTTCTGGTTATGAATGGTCCAAGTTCATTAAAACTGTAAGTCTCACTGACAAATGAAGAAGCAGCCTATAATGCAGAGCAGAGAGAATACCTAAAAGTAGCCTTTATATACTTCACTATCCTTGCTGCCATCAGTCTCAACTTATCTGGATTGATTGTCATCCAGGTTACTCTCATCCATCTCCCTCTCTCTGGTGAGCACTGGAATTGCCAACAAATGAGACAGAACCCACAATAAAGACAACTGAGTGTCTCATGCTCACTGATGGTATCAAAGCTCAAATTTTCCATCCACCCCTCCATCTTCTTCAGCAGTATCTTAGGCACACTGATCAAATAGTGACATAGGATAATATATCTGCCAGAAAAGCAAGATAACGTTTTCTAAAAAATTTCACCATTTTTTCATCAAACCTCAAAATATCATCTAAAAAATTTCAAACTTCATATCTATAAAACACAACTGTGCAGCATCTCACTCACTCTCTGAACAGATGACCAATTTCTCGATACCATATGACAAAGTGGGTTCCAACCCACAAAAGCTTATGTTCCCACCAAATTGTTTTGTCAATACTTGATGTCAGTCCAGGGCCAAGAACAGGTAACTGAACAGTAAATCTTGAGTTTCTGTATTATGATCAGGCAAAAGCTGGAACAAAGGAAATTAAAGTAACCAGGAAGACTAGTGCAGTTCTGTAGCAATCTGCTCAATGAAGTTTTCCCAGAAGGAAAGGGAAAGGAAGGGTGGTAAAAGGCACCATTTCCAGTGTCAATAGTTTATTGAACACAGATCTAACAGTTGTTCCCTTGATGGAGGGTGAGGGGGAAGATGCTAGTGATCTTTCGCAGCTCTCCTTTCCCAGTAATACGCCCACTTCTTACTTTAAAAAGCCACATGGTCACTAGCAGGGCTAGAACAAACAAAAACAAAGTATCAGTACTGTCCCAAGCTCCATCCACAAACAAAGCAGAATGTACTTGAGACATCCTACAAATAGATCATGTAGATGTTCAAAATATCATATATATACACTTTGGAAGGCTCTCCTGCCCACCTCAAGATTGGGTCCCCTTGGAGAATTTTGGATAAAGCCAACTTAAAGCACAGAGTCAGCACATATATAGGGCCCCAGTTCCCACAGTCACAGCAGACTTTGTTACAGACTTCCTGTGTGATCTTGGGCAAGTTACTTAACCATTCCATGCCCCAGTTCCCCATTTATGCATTATGCAATTGAAGTAATTGTGTTTCCCTAACTCACAGATGTTGTGAACATAAATATATAAAAGATCATGAGATACTCAAATACAACTGTTACGAGCAGTACATAGTTGTATGCAATAGCTAGATAGACAGGTGATACACATCTGACTTTAAATTTTCATCTTAAATAAGTTTTTTAGTCCTTATGGTCATGAAGAAAACAGTGAGTGTGTTTAATCCATGCAAAAATCTCCTCTTGAGCTGGTAGATGACCTACAGTGGAACAAGGAGCGCCTGAGACTATAGTCAGGGAGGAACACAAGTTTTCTTACACCCTTTGTTACCCCAGAATTTAAAATCCTTCAGCTGTTAAGGAGGCTTCTTTCTTTCCACTCATCTAAAAGGAATACTAGCACCAATTGCTCTGGGATAAATTCAGATGTGGTCCACTCACCTAAATGGGTAAAACACCCCAGTGGAAAATATGGCTACAGTCTGCCAATCAAGAACAGACTTAGAGCAATGAATTCTTCAAAAACAAGTGTTAACATTTATTTCAATCTTACAAAATTACAATGAGATTCAAGAACCAAAAATATCTATTCTAACAATCAATAACTCAGTATCACAGTGAGCGTTGCCCAGAGTGACAGTTACATAGAATGCTGCTCTGCTGTGTTACAGTAGTTAAGATTACATGCGCATAATTATAAAGTTAATAAACTTATCACTTAAAGCAAACACATTAAAAATCAATCGTAACACATACCTAAATCCCTAACAACCTATGTAGCATTCAACAAGTGATGGCCAGTCACTTGTGGAATGGGTGAAGATAGGCTTTTCTCAGGCATGCTGCACTCACCCAGCTTTATTAACAGGCATGCCACAAGCACTCTTACTTACAGCACCTCACAAATCTCTCTGAATCATCAGTTTGGATCCTATTCTGCTCTGTCAGAGACAAAGGTTCACCTCAGAATCTGGACATATAAGTCGGGACTCAGTTAGCTGAATTGTCCAGATCCCTCAGTAAAAGTAGTGCCTTTTTTGGTGCTTGGCAGGCTGGTCTAGTCAGGATCAGGTCCTTGGGGCAGACTTCAGCTCCAGGCAGCTTGCCTCTCCATTCAGGCTTGTCCCGGTCCTCTGGGTGGACTCCACACTGTCCAGGTCTCTCTGGTCAGGGTCCGGTCCAGCCTTGGTCCTCTGTTCCTCAGGTCTCAGGCCAAATCTGGTCCTGATCAGCCATTCCTCTGGTTGGTGTCCTGGCTCTGCTCCGCTGCTCCTTTTGGTCTGTCTGTGCTCTGCTGCTCGTCTGGTCCATCTGCTGATTCTGCCCTGCTGCTTCTCCAGGCTGTGTGCTGTTTCTGCTGACCTGCTCTGTATAAAGCTATAACTGGTTAGTTGCCCTCCCCAGGATCCCTGAGTTTCTTACCAAAATTAGATGAAGAAAGTCCAGTAGAGATTCTCCGTTGTTATCTGGAGTTCTTGCTGATGGCTGCTGGGCTCCGCAGTTCCTTCAGCAGCTGGGCTACAGTGGCTCCTCTAATCCAGCATAGTTCACAGCTACGGTGTCTCAGTGGGGTCCCGGTCTTTCTCCTCCACGTTCGTCTTCGGGTTCCTCTTTGGTGCACCTTGGCTTAGTAACAGAGCTTCACAAAGATGCTTCAACAAATGGCTCCCTTTGTATACCCCAGAGGTAAGGTGAGGGAGCGGGTGAAGGGGGATGAGTCATAGCCCTATGCGTGCTCCAGCATGGGGTTGGGAGGAGAGAGATGAGTCATAAATTACATCAATTTAGAAAAGGGAGGGGTTGTTGCTAAGGAATGGCTCTGGGTATGCGAGGGGTGGTTGCTAAGGAATGGCTTTAAATAAGGGAGGGGTGAGTTCTGAGGAGCAGTTTTAGATAGTGGAGGGGTAGGTTATAAGGCAGAGGTCTCAAAACACACAACCCGCAGGCGGCCCCTAAAGCTATTTCCTGCAGCCCACAATGACACGATCGTTACTAATATCTGCAATATCATTGTATGGAAAGGTTTCAGTGGTGCGGCTCTTGGGCTACCATGCTAATCCTCATGCGGACCTCTACTAGTCCTGTTGCGGCCCTCGTGGTGATTTGAGTTTGAGACCCCTGTTCTAAGGAGAGGTTTTAGATAAGGGAGAGGCAGATTCTAAGGAGTGGAGTGGAGCTTAAGGTGACTTTCTAAGAAAGAATAGGGCTTAGGACAGAATGTACAGAGGCGTCTTCCTTAAAAATCACAAAATGGCTGCCACTCACTCATCTTTGCTGAATGCTGCATTTGTTATACTTACTAATTAATTACTTCCTAAAGGAGGGGTCTCAAACTCAAATCACCATGAGAGCCGCAGCAGGACTAGTAGTGGGCTGCATGAGGATTAGTGTGGTAGCCCAAGGGCTGCACCTCTGAAACCTTTCCATACAATGATATTGCAGATATTGGTAATGATTACATCATTGCAAGCTGCAGGAAATAGCTTTAGGGGCTGTGTGTTTGAGACTTCTGTCCTAAAGTGTCCTGTTTATAACTATTATTTTTTTAACTAAGTTAACACTTGTATTACTGCTGTCTAAGGTTTATCCTGAGGGGATTTTTAAAAAGGATTTTTTCTCTATCAATGTGCCTTCCACCATTTTGTGTCCCTGTCAGTTTGCCTTCTGCCATTTTTCACTCAGTGATTTAAATAATTTTGTGACAAAAATCTCTGGCTACACCATCATCAAAGTCAACAAGGCTGGTCTTTTCAGTTTCCAAAGGGAAACAGTTGAACTCGAATTAATATGCAAGCTAAATTCTGTGAAAGCAGGACTTAATCGAGACTATGGATTCTTTTCCCATTACAAAAAGTAATTTGACTTCAGGCTTCCCATGGTTTGAACCTAACAACTGCTCTGATTTGCTGTTACTGTATGACCTGATCCTATGTTTTACACCCCCCTTGCAATTATTTTCATTTCTTTCTGTAAGTTCACCTATCTTCGAACATCTGAGGAAGTGGGATTTTCTCACACAAAAGCTCATGCGAAAAATAAATCTGTTAGTCTCAAAGTGCCACACAACTCCTTGTTGGTCTTTTCAGGGAGACATGGGGTTCGTATCCTCATACCCACTGCTTCTCTTTGCTGGTCTTTCTTTCACAAGTCAGATGTAGGGAAAATGGTGACATGACCCAAGCAGTACCAGTCTTTGGAACCGGAACGAGAATTTACTGACTGTAGATTATGAAGAATTTTTTAAGTTTGTACTGCTTTCAGCAGGGAAGTAGGTAGTAATGGTGACATGTAAATTATTGTGACTGGGCATCAGAGTTGAGATGGATCGGGCAGTTCTTATTCCCTTTCCCAGCACTATTCTTTCAGGCTCTCTACAAACTCAGGAGACGTCATTGCAAAGAGCTACATTTTAAAGGTTATTTTTGCAACCAGAATGACTAGTGATTAAATTTTTAGATAGAAGCTGAGAATGAACTTGAAACCTAATAAAATACAAAATCATCTACATAGCATAATACAGTCTAATAGAAGCCCTTACAACAGCATCATCTCCCAGGATGCACATCATAGCTTCCCCAATCATCTAGGAAGAGGTAGGGGGTCTAAGTTTAACCAGAAAAAATATAATGTTTGTTCCTTCTGAAGTACTTATTGCCAAAGCCATCAGCTAATCTAGGCTGCATCCAGCTAGTCTTATTCACAAACCACATAGACAATTCATGGCAGCAAGAAAAAAATCATTCTGATTCTGAGAAAAGGCAGCCTGAATTCACCAGGTTTTCCCTGTCAGGGTTTCACAGATACTATTCTAGAAGAGGAACATCATTCCTTGCACCATGACTTACAAACTTAAAAACTCTCCAGTTCTCAATGATTAAGATTTGAAGTGCGCACATTGCTACTCGCTCTCTAAGCTCTGCCTTATATACTGTTATGTCAAGCATCATCTCATATATCTCAACTTTTGTTTTACAGTAGTTCCTGTCTTGTGCTGGACCTACCAGTATTGAATTTGCTTCCCCCAAAGAGATGTATGCTCTCACCTGGGTTTTAGACTCCTGTAAGGAACAATACTATGAAATCAATGGGTAACACAACTGGCAGTCTATGTGGATGTTTCTGAGTATCTTTTTTTTTCCCCATCAGAACTATTAATATGGTGCTGCCTCCCTGGATATCCTTTCCAACTACATTGTCTTCACATACCTCCACATCTACAGTATAGATTCAATACATATTGACCTCTATTTTGTGACATCATTTATAAATTCAACTCTAAATAAATGTCACCTTTTATCAGCACTTCTGTGTGTCACACTCATTACAACCATGATGTATAGTTGACTAATGACAGATTAAGCCTTTGGTCCGTTTTTACTGTTGCTAGACCTCTTTGGTGTTTATGTGGTACCACTGAGTGATAGAAATATTTGCCTGAAAATGCTGACTATAGATAAAGCAAATTAATCAGTTAATAAGCCTTGTGATTTACTTTCAGAGTCTGTACAAGTCTGGCATCAGGCTAACATTTTAATTAATTGCTTTTAAATAAGCACACAGTATAATTTGTATGTAATGGAACTACTCGTGTTGTGTATTTCATCATACAATGTGAAGATAGTGTTTTTACATTATGTTTAGATTCAGTTAATAAATTAAAATAAACTTAGTTCAGAAGTGCACAGCTTTAATGTTCTAATTAAGGTTGCAGTTTGCAATATATGTGAGCTAATCCATTTTGAAATTAGTAGTCCAAAAGGATCTAGGTGCCAGGAGGGTGTGCCATAAAAATTCACGGCAGCATCACTTGAGCATCATTCTATATTAAGGAACGCTTGGCAGACCTGAGATGATATAGTTCACATTCAAGAAACCTAGTAACTGCTTGTTAATTCCTGTGGGGCACTGCTGCCCAAACTGCTTAGTTTATCAGTAGTTGACAGCAGTCCAGGATGCTGCAGAAATGGACTGGTCCTCCCTCTCCTGGAGCCTGCAAAGGGCTTCTGGTGACCCTCTCTAAGACAATGATTGACCATAGTGGGCAGAGCAGCAGAAGCTTTTCCTGGGTGCCTACTACACCTGAAGAAAGCAGTTGGAGGAAAGGTCACCAAAAAGACCTTCAGAATGGGTCCTCTGAGTTTCAGAAGAGAGAATGTGTGCAGGAGTAGATGAACAAGGCTAAGATAAATTCTTGAGTGCTGTACAACATAGTCAATGGCAAATATGGATGACATGAAAGGAAGCAGAAAGGGCCTGGAACTGGGATGAGATTCTGTTTGTTTTGAGGAGGTGAAAAAGAGATGAACAGGATCACTTTGTGCCTGATGCATTCTGTCTGTGTTTTCTCTGAATTGTGCCTCATAGCAGAGGCAGTGGGAAAGGTGGAGGGAGTAGAAAGTCAAAGGGTAAGTTCCACTTGCTGTAACACCAGCTTTTGATCTGAAGCTTTAATTGGATGAGATTTGGAAGACTCCCAGCATCACAGGTATATTAATGCTTTCTTCTTATTCTTTATGCTGCTTGTCCCTGAGAGAGCTCTTATATCTGTCAGTGTTCAGCCTTCTCTTACCCCTTACATCTCCATGGGGGGGGGGAATATGATGTGAAAGAGGAAGTGCTAAATATACTGGATTTTTCTTCCTAGGAGATGAAGCTCATCTTCATAGAGGGAATATATACACTTTCTTTGCATGTGTAATTCATATAATAATAGAATATCCCCAAAATGGGTGCATAATGGTTACATAAAGTGACCGGTATTGCTTAGGCTCTACAAATGCCGTTCTGTCCTCTGCTATACTATATATTGGGCAATAAAGGGCTTATTGCCCAGTGTTAGTTTTCTTTCTCCTGTTGAGTTATGAGTCACTCACTTCTGTGCCTGAAAGATCTAAGTGACTGTGCCACTATCAATATCAAATGCTAAAGCTGGATAATGCTTATCCCTGGGCAGCCCAGTTTGCCTACAGATGTTTATGTAAAAATTCATTCCCTGGTTAATAGCTTCTTGGCTATTTGTCGTTTCAATGGATAATATCAAGTTACGTAAGGAAGTTCAAAAAGGTACTGTTGTATCAGAGAATAAATTTGATTCAATTCTAACTAGCACAGAAAAAATTCAGTTACCAAACCAACAAGCTTTTCTGGCAGCTGAAATCTTATTACTCCATCTTGTGGAAGAAACCAAAAACAACAGAAATGGTTCTGTGACACTCATCCAAAATGTCAGTCTTCACAGCTGCAATCTTTATATTGCAACAACTATCTAAATATCTGGAGAACGTCAGGGCATTCGCTACTTGTGACTAGTATTATAAAACTTGCTGTTTTATAATGTTCAGTTTTAAGATGCACATTCAGCAAAATGCTTAAGCATGTGCTGAACTTTAAGAACAGATTGGTCTCTATCCTTATTTGGGAAAGCATTTAAGCACATGTTCAATTTCAGCTTTGTTTTGTGGGCCTTAACCACATGCTGAAATGGGGTTAAAGAAGCCAATAGGAAGATCTATTTTTGTTTTGAGTGGTGTGGATTGGGCTGGGGATTGGTTTGTTTTTAGAAAATAGCATATGGACCCTTAAAAGGCAGAGCATCAAGCTGTTCTACAAAAGACAAGTCAGCAGATATGGTTCTTGGGCTCCAAAATTAAAAGGTGCTTCATATGTCTCATGCCACCCTATTTCCAATTGCCTTCCTGTCATGATCCTCTTGTTTCAGTGGGCATGGGCTTAAGACATGCTACGTTCAGCTGCCAGAAGTTGTCTTCTGGTAAGTTGTCACTACAGCTTGGAGTGTGCCTCTCAGCTCCAATAGATAGATACATGCAAGGCCTAGTCAAGGTAGCTGTATGACTGTCATGCTGTGGGTAGCAGCTTGAGGCATCCTCCTGGGTCTGAACTTTGGTGGCTATGCTGCAGGCCATGTCAAAGTATCCACACTGCTGTTTATAACATGCTACCTGAAACAGCCACTGTCTGTTGTCCCCTTCACGGACTTACAAGCTCAGTGTAGATGCACTCTTTACATTTTGATCATGTTCTAGAAAATCGTTTCACCATAGAGACCTCTACTGAGAAGATCACACGAGAGCAGGTGTGTATGAGAATCCTATCTAACCAGCCTGTGTCTTCCTTAGTGGTATCCTCCACGGATCTAATACACTTCAGAACAATGCATCATTCACCTTATTTGCTCAGGAAAACAGAGCATAACAGACTGGCAAAGTTCTGTATCACTTTGTATATTCTTGTTATGAAGCAGAAATGAAACATGCATTTGACTCTGTCACCCTAGTACCTCTGGTAAAACCAGAATATCCACTGGTCCAGTATGGCAGTTATTTTTATAGCTGTTTTTGATATAAGGCAATGTTCTGAAATATTTCATGAGACATAGTGTATTTAAAACATTTTAAACCTTTTTGTTTTAGTCATACATTGCTCTTCCCAATGTGACAATTGTATCTTTTTACCCAAATGTGTAATGTAAGCACAACACTGACATCTGGTGTTTAAATAGGGTTTAAAATTGTGCAAGATTAGATTAGTAGGTACTGATACTTAAGGCTGACCAGTTCCAACGGGATAGCCATGTTAGTCTAGTTTGGCAAAACAAACAAGGAATCATGTGGCACTTTTAAAGACTAGCCAATTTATTTATAGCATGACCTTTCATGGGAGAAAATCCCACTTTGTCCGATGCTTGAAGCTGCTTCAAGTTTCTGACAAAGTGAGATTTTCTCCCACGAAAACTCACATGATAAATAAATAAGTTAGTTTTTAAAAGAGCCACAGGACTCCTTGTTTGTTAAAGCTGACAGGCATTCATAACAAAAAATGTATCTCGGGCACTGTCTGTTCAAGTACTGAGGAAAACTACTAAAATATGGTAAAATCAGGTATATATGTTGTTAGTCACACAGAACTCAGTGTAAAATTTTTCAAAACTCATAGACCAGATGCATTGCTGGCAAAAGCAAGTGAAACCCAACTGACTTCAGTGAAGACTTTCAGAATTCTATCAATCTAAATTTGGCCCACTGATTTTTCTAAAGAATTTGAAAGCCTTATTATTCAAAAAAGCATGAGTACACCACACAAAATCATTAGACTGGCTTCAAAGTAATAACAATCTTTTTAAAAGTAACACACCTGAGGACCATTTTGTTTGCCCTTTGATTTTTGAGCATTGCGGATTCATGTTGTCAGGCTTCACCACAACCATGAAGCTAGTGACATTTACATTTTTTTTAAATGAATAAATCCTGAGATTTTTGTGTAATCACATGTCTCCAGGAGCTGGGACTTTAAGAAAAACTTTAAACATCAAATTAAAAATGAAATTAAACATGCAGAGCAAAATTTTCGTAAGTGCCTAAGATGCTCTGAAATTCAGTAGGCCTTAGACTCCTCAGACACTTTAGTGATGTTGAAAATTTTGCCATTGTAATCTGAAGGTCACTAAACTTGGTTGATTAGAAAGGGAACAATTTCTAAAGACTCGATAATTACAATTCCAAATTGGTCTATATTCTAGTTGGAGAAATCAATAAATGACTCACTGAGTAGTTTTTTCTATGTGCCACCTAATCATTTTTGCAATAACGTTTCCAGTAATATTTCACCCCCTTACTTTTCTTCAATACCAGATGAACACAGACAACATGATAGCTACCCCATCGCAGCTTCTCAATGACTATATCACCTATACTGGTGGTTTTCAACCTTTTTCCATTGGTAGACCCTTAAAAAATATTTTTGAGTGGAGGTGTGGACCTCCTTGGAGATCTTAGATATAGTCAGTGGATCCCCTCTGGGTCCAATGACCACAGGTTGAAAACCACTGTTCGATGGTAATGACAGCTTTCCATGGATCCCTTAGACATTGTTGTGGACCACCAGCAATCCATGGGCAACAGATTGAAAACCAGTACCCTATATTAACTTTTAAAGCGTTTGAGTGAGCATAATAAATTAAAAATATTTATCTGCTGAGACAAAATGTTTTAACAAACACTGATTTAGAAACTGTTTTTTAAAACAAAGCACAAAACTAAACCCTTTTTCCATTTGTGAATATCCATGGTACTCATCCATGGAAGAGAAAACAAAGAATGGGAATAAATGGGAGAAGAAGCTGTAAGGTGAAAAACAGCTGCCAAGGGCTTTGAAGGGGAAAATTAGATTAAGCCCACAGATGTCTCATCCGCTGTTTCCTCTAAGCTGTGCAGCTGCACGGCTATGCACTTGTTTTCAAACCTCCACTCAGCTTTGTTTGGTTCCCATGGAGTAAAATAACCAGCAAGTGTGTCACCATGTGTGTGGATACAAAAATGTGGATCCATGTCCAGTCCGCATCAGCTCAGTGACAGTAACCGTCTGGTCCAAGATCTGCATGCCATGTGTTATTTACATCCGTAACTGCATCCGCAACTGAGCTCGGGCTCACAGTCAGCAGTTTAGCCTTTGATTGGCTCATTCCCTAAATGGGTCCCACCCACTTTTTCCTTTTTTTGTTTGCAGTTTGCACACTGTGCTATCCATCCAATTTCCTTGGACACCAATGAAATCCTTGACAGCATGGCATGTGAACTGCAAACAAGAAAAGGAAGAAGTGGGTAGGGAAGTCATGAGGAATAAGCCAATCAAAGGCCAGCATGCTGACTGACTGACAGTGAGCAGTGGTTCTCCAAGTCCCAGTCTGCTGTGATAGAGACTCTGATTGACTGGCAAACCAAAATCAGAACTAGAACTGGCTGGAGTGCTTCCTTGTTCACCTATGTGCTGCTGACGCAGATCAGAGCAGCAGCTTCAGTGATGGATCACACCCTGGGTAGATAAAAATGGAATCTGCATCCATGCGTCAATCTGCAGCAATGGGTCTGTGGTTTTCTGCATCTGCATCTGCGGATCTACAGTGGATAGCCATGGATCTGCAGGGCTCTATTGCCATGGGCTAAGCCCGCCATGTGGCGGGTGAGCTGCACCAGGGAGTGCTTGCTGTTAACACAGGCAGCCTATCTGTGTGACTGAGACAGGCTGCTGACCCAGCCAGCACTAGTTTAGGAAGTAGAGGCAGGGCATTTTTAAATCTTCCGCCCTGCCTGCTGAGGCCACAGCGAGGGAGAAGGTTTCTCTGGCAGCTGTGTGGTGGGTCCCATTAGTAAGGTGAGAGTGGGGTCTCTGGGCAGGGAGGGGGCCAGAGACGCAATAGGGCCAGAGAGGAGGGACTGCAGGGACAGGGCAGCAGGGCCAGAGCCAGGGCCATGGTGTGAGTGGGTGTTCAGGGGAAACAGACTCAGGGAATGCAGCTTGAGGGGAGGCTACCAGGGGGAGGGAGAAGAGAGGGAGACAAGATGGGGGGAGGCTAAAATGATTTATTGCTAGTGTCTTCTTTATAGAGACTGTGTAGCATATTATGAATTCATGATCTCTGTCAGTGCATGCAATAGTTGTAAATGAACAACAGTTAACTGTAAAACTATTCATTTTAATGTACACTATAAACACGTAATCACACCACTAGCCCATCAGCTGAGATCGCTACTGAAACTGACCCTCTGACAGCGGCAGAGGGTCTCTGCCCATCCGACTATTAGAACTTGTATCTACTGCTCACATCATTAATGGCTCTGCTCATTAGAGGGAAAAATTTAGGGGGAACATAGGGCTCATCAGTTGTCAGTCAGCTGAGGAAATTAGAAGGGCACAGTCTCCTCTCAATATCATTTCCCTTCTGCCCTCAGGACAGTGTTTGGCAGTAGAAGCTGCCTCCAGGATGGATGGACTGACCAGCAACAGAACAAACTTATGTCTAGAGGGACTCTCCTTTCAGGTCTGTGTTAGCACTTCAGTGACAGAGATTGGGTAAAACAAACAAGGAGTCCTGTGGCACTTGAAGAATAACAAATGTATTTATTGCATGCGCTTTCATGGGAGAAATCCCACTTTGTCAGATGACAATAGAGCTCTGGTTTCTCTGTGCCTTCAGCTGAGGCCCCACCAGTGCGGAATAGTGTGGGACAATTATCTTCCGTTCCTAAATACAACACTACCATTAGTGCACCCCAGAATATTAGCCTTTTTTTTACAACCACATCACCTCATTGACCCATATTCAATTTGTTTTCCACTATAACCCCAATAAGCCCCAATCCTTTTCATCAGTACCTCACTTTCTTTGGTTTTTCTCTTGCTCCTAATATGTTTATAGATCCTCCTCTTGTTTACATTTATGTCCTCTGCAATGTGCCTTAGCCTTTCTGATTTTGTCTCTACATGCTTGTGCTATTCTTTTGTTGTTGATCTTAGCAATATGTCCATATTTTCACTTTTTAAAAAAAACCATTTTTTGATTTTCAGGTTATTAAAGAGATCCCGATGCAGCCATATTGGCTTGTCACTATTCTTCTAATCTTCCTTTTGCACACTTTTAATATCGTTTCTTAGAGGACTGCTGGCCCTTCTGAATTCCTTTATCCCTTTTGTTTTCTTCCCATGGGACCTTTCTACCAGTTCTCTGAGTTTATTCAAGTCTACTTTTTGAAGTCCACCATCCTTATTTTGCTGCTCTCAGACCTGCCATTCTGTAGCATCATGAAATCTACCATTCCACAATCACTTCCACCCTCATTTCTGTCAACCTTCTGATTCACATTCAGTTCCTGCATACTGGTCACAAACAGATATAAAATGGCTGTGCCCTTCTGGTTCTTTTCTCTACTTTCTGCAACAAAAAGTGGTCCCCAGTAGATTCCAATGACTTATCAGAGAGTTTGTGTTTTTTCCATATTACTTTCATAGCAGAGTATTTAAAGTTCATTATTAATATCAGCAGAGCCAGAACCAGGTATTTTGGTGCTTGGTGTGACCAGGGCCTCCCACGAGAACCTTCTAAATGTGCCAAAATCAGGGCAAGCTGCAAAACGAGGGGCCAAAGCCCCAAACTGCTGACAGGTGGTACTTAAACCAGTCTCCTGGCCAGTAACAAAACATGCTTCTGATTCCCCACTCTGGTCATCATCAAGCATAACAAAATAGAAACAGCCTCCTTTGCTGCACATCAGCTCCTCTAGTTCCCACCTAGTCACTGGGTCTCTTAAATAAATAGGTTCTCCTAACCCCAAAGGGTCAGCCACATCACCCGGAACACTATCAGCTTGGATCTTACCCAAAATACCACACTATCAGCCAATTCTTTAGTAACTACAACTAAAGGTTTAATATAAAAAGAAAAGAAACAAAATATGAGAGATGTTAAAGGATCAAAGTGGATCACATACATACAAATGTTTTAGAGTCCATAGAAATCAAGTCCTTGAAGAATCTGCAGTTTGCAGTTTCGTACAACTCCTCTCTTATGCACACAGCCCCTGGATGGGTCTCAGTCCTTTGTTCAGTTCCAGAAGAATAGTTCCAGAGGAGCGTGTTGGTTGCAGACAGACTGAAGACAAAATGGAGATGGGACCACTGCCGTTTATCATCTTTGGCTCTCCCGTGTTCTTAGAGTCCTTGCCAAATCAAAATGGAGTTGAGTCACATGGTCAGTCTGGGTGACTGGTCAAACAGGTTTCCTCCTAGGCCCACGGTACCTGGGAGTTCCCTTGATGGGCCATCAAGAGGGCAATGATTTTGCAGACACCCAGTCTGGGATTGCCTTAGAATCAAACAACTTGGAACGCACATAAAACAAATACAATCCTAATTTCTAATACAGATGGATACCTACATATAAACCATATAATCATTACTAGCAGATTACAACCTTCCTATTGATACCAAACATGGTATATCCATACAAATAATCATAAACATTCCCCTAGACCCAGACAGCATCACACCCGGAGCAAGCACCACAAAACACGCCCTTTCCCAACCCAGGAGCGTTGCTGTGACCTTCCCCACCCCTGGGCCCAATCCGTCCGCTGCTGTCATTGGCAAGTGGCTCAGAGCTGGATCCGGCCACTGCCACTGCTGGCAGGTGGCTTGGAGCCAAATCTGGCCCCTCCCTTGGCAGGCTGCTCCTGCCATGACCCTGAGCATGCACGTGAGCATGCTCAGGGTGGGAGAATTAAAACTCCTCAGCCTGACTGCAGCTTAGAGGGAGCATTGGCACTTTCTGAAATACGGTGCCTGGATCAAAGCCCCGTTGCCTCACCCTAGTTACAGCCCTAAATGTCAGATTTGTGTTTTGAATATCTTTGTTTGGTCTAGCAATGCTTCATTCACACCCTCCTCATGATTCGGTAATTTTCAGTAGACTCCTAACCTTACTATGTGGTGGCCCTCTTTGTTTCCACTTCATCTTTATCCAGAGACCTTGAACTGTTCTGACTCACCTCCTTCTGGATCTCAGAATATGTATTGGTAGTCTGGATATACAATCCAACAACTCCTCCCATTTTCTCCTGCCTGTCCTTCCTGAACTAGCTGTACCCCTCTATACCAGTATTCCAATTAGAAGATTTATGTGCCACGTCTCTGTGATGCCAATAAAGTACTAATTTAGTGCTTCCAGTTCTTCCTGTTCATTCCCTGTGTTCTAAGATACTGAGCAGATTCCTTCCATCTATCCCTCTTGTTGCTTTTGTGATGTAATTTTTCATTTCCCTCGCCTCCTACAGCCTGTAGCTCTCTGTTAAGATCAGGTTTTTCACATCTCCCTCTTTGATTTTTGTCACTTGTGCCTTTTGAATCTATTTAAAGACCCCCTCCCCAGGCTGGCAAGTCAGTAGAGATGCTCTTCCCCTTCATGTGCTCTGGAGGACTCTTCTTGCTGTCCTCTTCCTGGAAACATCATCCCACCAGTGAGTCATTATTCTTTCACAAATCCCTCACCACAGGAATTTAATTTGTTCAGTCTTGTGTATGTTTTTAGCCACAGGCCTGTTATTAATAATAATGGTACCTCATAGGTTTACATATTCCTTGCTCTGACATAATGTGTAGTACAATGCATTTACACACACCACACTCACACTTTTGTAGAAATTGCTAAATCTTTTATGCAAATCAGTGCTGAAAAGGTTAGTTAATATGATAATTTAGTACACTTTGGTTCTGTATTCCAAGAACAATGTGTGCGCTTTTGATCAAAAATGACTTTTAGACTGAAAGCAGCATTGCTTTGTGGTGGGTTTTTTTGTTTTTGTTTTTGTTTTTTTTTCCTGAACTGCAAAAAAGTTGGATGCTGTTTTTACAGACAGAACATTTGTAAGATCTTTAAAGGTACAGTACAAAGAAAGTAAAGTCACAATTTTCAAGCTACATGCATTGCAATGCAATAAGGGATCATTGGAAAATGTGAAAAAAGTCAACAGAGCCTCCAAGAGCTGCAGAAGTGACTGTTAAAGGGTAACTATCACTATGTGAATCAATCATTTTGGAAAGCAAATATTAAGCAAATAACACTTTTCTCTATATGTAGAAAAAACACATTTCAAGGCCAATAAATTTATTTTTTGCATGAGCTTTCATGGGCAAAGTCCCACTTCATCAGATGCCAGAGTGGAGAAAACTTACACTGAAAACAATCTTGCAGAATGGGAGTAAAAGACTAATCCTGTGATGATATTTCACTTCATTAGGTCAGATTGCTTCAGCTACTCAAACAAGTTGTAGAGATTCAAATGTAACATAACAGAAAGTGGTGAGGTAGAGAGAGGTGAGAATCACTGTTAGTAATGAAAAACAAAGGAGTCCTGTGGTCCATTTAAAGTTTAATGTTTGTAATGGGAGTGTTGCTGTCCCACTACAAACATTAAACTTTAAATGGACCACAGAGGTGCTCTCCCATTGCAAGTGTTAAACTTTAAA
Source organism: Podocnemis expansa (assembly GCA_007922195.1). Classification (NCBI taxonomy): domain Eukaryota; kingdom Metazoa; phylum Chordata; order Testudines; family Podocnemididae; genus Podocnemis; species Podocnemis expansa. The sequence continues at coordinate 8,013,972 of ML682036.1, forward strand.
TAGACCACAGAGTTGTTCTCCCACTACAAGCATTAAACTACAGAACTCCTCCTTTGTTTTTCATTAGTAACAGTGATTCTCATCTCTCTCAACTTTGCCACTTTCTGATATGTTATATTTCAATATATACAACTTATTTGATTTGCTGAAGTAATCTGACCTAATGCAGTGAAATGTAATCACACTATTAGCTTTCACTCCCATACTATGAGGTCTTTTTTCAGTGTAAGTTTTCTCCACGCTGATATCTGACAAAGTGGGACTTTGCCACAAAAGCTCATGCAAAAAATAAATTTGTTAGTCTTGAAAAGCACTATCCTGTTTGTTTGGCTGAACTTAACTAACATGGCTACCTCTTTGGAACATCCTTTATCACTTTAGGTGCAAAAGCTAGTCATTTTTTAGAGGAAACATAAATCGCAACCCCTCCTTTTTGTGGCCACTTTGTTATTAAATTGTCATAAAATGGCTAGTATAGATTTATTTTATAACCAACATTCTCTGGGGTCTTGTTCTGTGAAGCTGCAGATAAATTGTAAGTTTTTTTGGCAGTTGCTCTCTTCTTCCTTCATCAGGGAAGCAGGTAGCAAGTTGGAGTCAATTTAGATTGTGGTATTTGTAGGATTGAAAAGATTTTAGTCCTTCTGTTTTCCTATGTAGACAAATTATTATGGAAGTATTGATCCAGATGGAGAATTAGGATAAACGAGTGATGTGCCATTGTTGTAAATGGAGCTATGTTTGTTTATATCAAGTTCCAAAGATGCAGCCATTTTAGTCTAGGTCAATAAAACAAACTAGAAGTCCTGATTTTGTTTACTCTTTAAGTGCCACAGGACACCTTGTTTGTTTTCATTTATAGCAGTGTAGGATGTGGTCCTTCATTGTTTAAACTCCTTGGACTAGAAAAGAAAGAAACAATCTCTGCTTGTTTAGGCTCTTAGCAGGTGGTCTTCCCTCCCCGCCCCCCTCCTGCTTTTGTTCAAGTTGGGTATAGTTAACATTTATCTGTCCGGAGGTAACTTTAATTGCCAATCATCTGTTTGAAGTTCCTGTCATTAATATGTTGTTTTGTGATTGCTATAGATTTTAAATTGCTGTTGGCAATGTGGAAAGTGGTTTTAGAAGTCTGGCACAAAATGATTCAGTGAAATGTTTTTCTACTCCAGACAGCTCAAATAACAGTAGACAAAAAGTTGCAGCAGCTTGGGTGGCAGCATGGCCTAGCTGCTGGTATCCATACCTAGGTCCCAGGCAGACTTTACAGCAGTCCTATGCTGCCACAGTTCCTCTGCTATTGCCATTTGAGCTAACTAGATGAAAGCCAGCTCAGGTATTTCTGTACATGCTGCAGTTACACCTCTGACTTCTGTGTAGAGCAGCCTTTATAAATAATCATTTTAGGCCAGATTCTCTTGTGCATTCATATAAAAAAGGAAGTAAGCAATTCACACCAAAAGGAGTAAAAAAAAAAAAAAAAAAGAGAGAGACAAAGATGCAGGGATACAGTTGAACTCTTGCACACTGGTCATGAGAAGGAGGCAGTGGAAACTGACCTGAATGGAAACTGTCGCTTATATTGCCCGCTCATTGAAACTAAAGTTGACAGCCTTTGGAAAGAGGGGAAAGGTCAAAGTTAAAACTCTTCTGCTGTCTGGTCTTCTCTAGAAGCAATGTGAATAAAAGATATACTAATACAGATTGCTGGCAAAAACAGATATAAAGTGCTCCTTTATACAGAGTGCCCCCTTGGGAACAGACATTAATGATGACTAATGATGATTATGGTAGAAATGTTAATAACTTGACTGTACTGAAATCAGGCAACCTCTTCCCAGAAAATGTTGGTTTCAATGAAGAAGTCTAAGAACTTCTTGTCTAGTCAAATTTCAGCAATCTTAGATGTTGCTGACTTTCACGAGAACAACCATTCTTGTGAGATTTCTGCCATTTGGAACTGCATCAGAACTGGATCCTAAAATTAAGCCTCTTCCATTTTGGGGTCTGACTAAAAATCAAAACCATATAGGTGGGTTCAAAATCAGAGTATGAATGCAAATCTCTCCTCCTAAAGTTGGGCAGGATGTCTGATGTGAGATGTATCATTCAAATGTTTAAAATCAATGGGAATTAGATTTTTTTAAAGCTCCCTTCTGCATCTGTGTGAACCTAAATACAGCTAAAATCTGACCACTTCAGCTTTGAAAATTAAACTGAGACTTCTAAGTGAGTTAGATTGCTTTAATAATCAAGATAATGAGAAAGATAATCAGACAGATGTGTAGCTTTGATAATCAGAAAGATATGTAGCAAATGCATAATTTTAAACTGATCGCCAGATTTTCAGTGGTATATAGCTACTTAAAATGCTTAATTGGATTCAGTGAGAATTGCATATTTTACCTATTTAGGTGCTTTCAAAGATCCCAGTAGGAATATATCTGCATCTTTAAATATCCTAAATACTTTAAAAATCTAGCCCTGAATTTCCCAAAATTCAGGAAGATTCCGATCTGACACTCCTGTTCAAGATCTCTCTTAAAACAAACAAACAAACAAACAAAAAACACTAGTTAAGGTGAGATAAATTCTTAACATTTTGGAAAATTTGGGAGCCCTTCTAAAGTTTGGCTACAAAACATCTTATCTTGCAGCATAGTAAAAAGAGTAAAACACATGTAGTAGAAACAAATTTCTTCAATGTAGACTTTTAATTAAAATTGGAGTCTTACAATGAAATTTCCTTCAAAATAAAATTTAACCATGGGAGAATTAAATATGCAAAGGTTCTGTTCTGAATAAGCAAATAAAATAACCAGAACATATAATAAATACTGCCATATTCAACAGTTTAATAAATATTTGGCTATAGTTGGTTATTCTATTTCTTCCAAAATCTTTGTTCCATTGAAAAAGAAAAATTTGTAAAGGAACTTATGATGCTGTCTCCTTTATCATATTTTCCCCCAAGCTTTTTCATGGAATTATACTTAGTGTTGAAAAGATCCTCTGTATGACAAGAAACAATCTGACTTTATATCCTCGATTACTTAGCCAGAATCAAAGATAGGCTAGATCTCAGAAAGAACCTACACTCAAATTTGATGATGATCAGTGAGACAATAAAATACCTTTTAAATCTATGAAAGAATTTTAGGAAAAACTCAGATAGTAAAAGTTCATTAATCTTCTTGCATGCCATAAAAATGCTGACCTTTAAAAAGCATATGATATTTTGAATGTTCAAACATTTAAACTAGAAAGAATAAAATGCTTTGGTACCAAGATTCCCACCATCAAGTAAAATGAAGTCATAATCATTTTTGAAAATGGATATAAAGTTACTAAGTCACTTAGGCATTTTTTAAAAATATGTTCTTAATGAATTAATATTGGTAATGTACTTTAAGCCGGCAGGCTGTAAGGTGATATAGTAAATAGAAGTACATCTTTCTGTTTATGTGGAGATTAGTTGGTGGTTTTATGTTTTTTGAATAAGAAATAGTACTAGAGTCTACTCCTTAGAATGTATAAAAAAGTTCTGGTAATGTAAGTAGGAAATATTATATTACACATAATTTTAATGGATCAAGACAGTATTCTTCATCCATTTTCATATGAGCAACATGAAGTAATGGATCAGACTCTCACAGTGTTATGCAGAGGCATTACAAAAAGAAAGCTTTGTTCCTCTCTGTCATCAGCCTGACAGGAATAGGTAGTAACAATGGCAATTGGTTTTTGTATAATTCCGAGGCAACGAGTATAAGTATTGTTTCTCTGTTTCCATCTGTGTACTCTAGAGTTGAAAATTAGATGTTCTAGGACCAAAAATAATGTCAAAGGTAATGAGGTCTCCACAGGCACATAAGTTTATGTTAAAGGAATGAGTCAGTGATCTGCATAGAAATAGCTTGAAGAGGGGGCTGAGAGATTGTGACTTAATTATCTCTTTGAACAGTGACACCCAATCAAGTTTTAGTGGCAGAATGGGGACATTTTAACATGTAGAGAGAAGCAAAACTTCCTGACTGTTACAGATGCTTCTGATCAAAGATGAAGGAGTATGGGGATAAATTTTGAAGAAAGACAGAAGAGTTCAGCGGAGGAGAGGGGCAAGTGACTCATGGAGGGACATAGCTGTTGCAATGCTGAGTGTTGCAGCAGCTGACATTTGGATACCTAGAGAATTGCAAAAATGATTCCAAAATCCAAAAAGCCTAGTTTGGCATCCAGGCCCTCTATGGAATGTGCAGAGATAGGGGTATCTTGAATGCAAGGAGGTGTCTGCCACTACTTACCTTATCTCTAGAATTGGGCAGCTTAGCCTCGTTTTATGTGAATGAGTAATGCACCTGTCTTGCTCCACAAAGTAGCTGTAGGAGGAGGTGAAGCCCTTCGTATAACTTTTAGCTCCATGGTTGGAACACTCATCTGGGATTTAGGAAACCCAGCATGGGATAAAAGATTCCAAGGAGGGGTGTTGCCCAGTTCTCAGGTAGGAGAGAGAACCACTGTGGCATGGGATATTCTGATGTAGGGCTTCCCCAATTTCTCCTGTTGAAGTCTTCCATGGTGGAAAAATAATGAGAGTGACTGAAGAAGAGGGACTAGAGCCATGTGGGTGTCCTAATCACTCTACTACAGGGTCCTTCTCTCTCTCTGTGGCCCAATGATTATTTAAGTATTTATCCACATTGTCACAGTCAATGAAGGGGGAGGGGAGAGACAATGTAGTTCAGTGACTAGAGCACTAAGATGGGACATTCCCTGTTCAAATCCTTTCTCACCCTCCTGAAGAGAAGGCTTTGGGTAAAAAACTTTGCTGCTGTGGCAACCTCCAGTTTTCAGTCAGACTCCTATGAAGGAAATAATAGCATTCCACATAGTATTAGGTTGAATAAGTCTCCATCCAGGAATCCAGCTGGAAAGATAACATTTCAACTGATTTAACACGTGAGATTAATTATTACTTTTTCATTAGTAGTTTGATCCAGTAGGGAACATCCCTCAAACTGTGGGTATTGCTAGGTATGTATTCCCAAATTGAAAGGCTGCTGCTCAGTTCTTTCCTGTGAGAAGCATCAAAATACACTAATTGGATAAACAGGAAGTTCCAGTGAGTTGCAAGTGCAACAGGTGAAAGTGTTAAGTGTTGATAGCTGAGAGCTAATCATCTTCAATTAGTTATTGATCACCAGGTGATCTAGAAGACATAAAAAGAAGAAACTGGAAGAGCAGCTGAGGCTTTGGGTCTGCTGTGTTTGTTTATAATCAGAAGGTAGGAGCAAGGAGGTTGCTGATCATATTAGAAAGGTTTGGAAAATACAAAGATGATTTTGTTTTAATATTTCCAGTTAGTAGAAGAAAACATGCCTTACCAATATGTTCAGTTCTTTAACCATCCTTATTCCTAACTTCCATTTCAAGTGGTTTGGTTTATAGGGGTCTTTTTAAAAGAGATTGGCACTATGAGATACTGTGATGTCTTTCCTGAAACTGACCTTATTGTCTCTTGCCTCCCTGTACCTCTCCTTTCTCTTGTATTTTTCCATATATGAACTGTCTCTCATAGTGACTCACAATTTTACTATCCACTGCCATGTGTTCCTGATACATAGGACTGGTCTGGCACTGCTGTAAAAAGAGAAGAGGTTGTTGCCTAATGCAATGAAGTTTTGCTTGGGGTTTTTTTGTGTATGAAGCTACAGGGTTTTGAAATAGGGAATTTTTCTAGTTTGCGTAGGGCTGCAAAAATCTGAGACCTAATGTTGCTAAATCAGCAGCCAAGCTAACCAGATGCTTGTATTCAGTCTGGAATTAATTAGAAAGAAACATCGAGCTCTACAGATAGGAAAAATGTCAATATTCATTTAATATTTAACAGATTTGGTCTTGTTTTCACAAATCTACTAGCAAATATATTTACTACCAGAAATGTTTGAGTAAATGAGCTACAGTATAAGCGACTACTGAAAAATGTTTGCAGAAAGGGAATTTGAAATTTCTAATCTTATTTACCCAGAAACGTAACTCTTTATTTATACTCTTTCAATTGAGAAACATGCTGTGTCCTAGCTAAACATCTTAAATACCAAATATGTGTATTTCATAGTCAAGACAAATAACTATTTGTAGAGGTTATTTGTCAAATCACTTTCGAATACCATTTCTCCAATTCAGAATTTCTTGTTCACATTTGATCATGTCAGGTCTTCAAGACCAACATAATAGCAGTAATATTCTTGATGCCACCTTTTACTCATTTAACCTAGTATTTAAATTGTAATAAGCAAGCTATATTATCTTAAAATTCATATATATGATACATGTCCAAATATATGTAACCTGGTGTTTGTTCTTCACATTGCTAGTAGTAATTGAGGAGTTATGATAGTGTATTTCATCTAAGAAAGAATAGACTTTCATAGATTCCTACACTGGAATTGATGTTCAAGATGGAAAAGATCGGTTGAATCACCTAGTTCATCCTCCATTGGTTGCAGAATTGCTCTCTAAAGCATATCCCATTCTTGTCTAGTCTAGTTTAAAGTATTTTAAGTGGTGAAACTTCCTTTGTTGGGTAAGGGGATATTTCAGACTCAAACAGATCTCTGCTTAAGAAATGTTTACTTGATTTTTTTCACTACATATGTATTTTCCCATAATTCCTATCCCTAGCAATTCCTCTTCATTCATTGTAATATATATACCTACAAACATGTGCAATCCCTTTTCCCTTGGTGTTCATTTAACTAAGTTATAGCTCTTTATGTCTGTTATCTTTATCCAAGTGCAGCGATAGCTCCGTTATCTTTTTTATTTAAAAAACCATGTTAATCTTGGAGTATTTTTAACTCCTTTGAAATTCCTGCAGTTTGCCTATGGTTTAAGCAGCTATATGGAGAAGGCCTATTAGATAGCTCGAAAGTGCACTAACTTTGTTTTTTGCTACCAGATTACACAGCAAGCTCAAATAATTTTTTCTGCCCCCTGTCCTCTTTGCCTATTACATGATACTGCTTTGCTGAGTGGCTGGGTTCTTTGATAAGTTTGTGAGGAAAAACTGACTTGTATCACTGTGAAGACTAACGTGTGGCCTAACTTTGTGATGTAATCATCAGATATGACAGACTGTGACTACTGAATATGATTTGGTGGCTCCATCATCAGAGAATTTGGAAACCACAGCATCAAAGACATTAACATTAGCATATGATAGTGAACTGTTCTATTTTAACACACTGTTGTAACTCTTGGCAGCTTGAACCCAATGTGCTGGTGGAAGCATCTGCTCCTGCTATGTCACCAAGACCTTTTTGGTGAGTGTTAGGAACTGTGTAATTTGTTTTGATTACAGAATCAAAAAAATACTTTATTTTCAAAATCGGTATTTCACTTGCAGATGCTGAAATGCTGCTTAAAAGTATTTTGGTGACACATTTTGCTGAATTCTCCTGTAACTGACCAGTAACCCTATTCTGTTTCATATAAATTCATTTGTGAGGCATAGCTCAAAGAAATGTAGCAATTTAACATTTGCTTTAGTAAAACATACTTAAGAGTATTTACAGCTGCACCATTTTTCTTTCTAACATTTCTGGAGTTTCTATGTTTTACGTGAAGTTTTCTACTAATTAAATTGAGATTCTGCTTACTTACTCTATGTTTAAATATTTGATGGTACACAATGGAGTCTTCAGCTACATTTGGTTTTGCTAAGTGTATCGGATACCCTTCCATAAACTAGAGGATCAATAAAAATAAAAGGCTTTAGAGACTCTTTTCAGCTTATATTTCACAAATAAAACATTGATGCTCCCTTTTAAGTTGGCCATCACTCATCCAGTAGGTTTCACAGACAATAACAGTTCATTAGTAATTTCGGGTGGGGAAGATGTATGATGTTGTAAATATTTAAAATCAAATTTGAGAAAAAGGACAGAGATGAATGTGATGAGAGTAACGCAGTGCTGAAGGCAACATATTCAAAGTAACTTACACTTGGTAGGTATTGGTTTTCCTTGTAGGTGGCAGTATTCAAAAGGAAGTTGAACTACATTTGAATCATCAGTAGACGAAAAAGCCTTGTGGAAACTTATCAAAGAGTTTGAACAGAAAATAATAAAAGAGAGTGGGTGAATATGCCGTGTACTGATGCTTTGTATTTGGGTAAATTTTGCTGCATGGTGAATTTTTATTTTTCTTTCATTTTTTTAAAAAAATAACTTGGTATTGGAGTATTATACAGTAATATTGCTTTGTTTTAGCTCTGCCTGCAGTATACATATTCTTAGATCAATAACAACTTATCTATTTGTTGGCAGAGGAAGGAAAGAGAAGATATTTGAAGGGAGTGCCCCAGAGCTGGTAAAGCATTTTGCATTAGATAGAGTGGAGGGGACTTATTTGTCATTTCTATATTTCCTTTACAATCATAGAAATGAAAAATGGAAAATAATTATATTAGATCATCAGAATCCATTCTCCTGCCATTGCAGGATTATCTCCTACACGGTATTGGTTGAACAGTCATTTTATTGTGTGCACTGCATTCAGGGCCAGCTCTACCGATGAGCCAGTGAGGCCCTGGCTTGGAGAGCCGGCCCAGAGGCAGAGGGGCCAGCCCAGAGGCCAGACTCTTTTCTCTTGCCCCGCCCCTGGACTAGCTGTTCATCCCTAGGGGTGGGGAGGGCCAACTTAGAGGTGGAGCGGGAGAGCAGAGCCCAACCCACTCCCAGGGTGGGAAACAGCTGGCCCAAGGGTGGAGCACATCAGCCCATGGGATACACTCCGCTCTCTCATCCTGCCTCTGGGCTAGCTGTCCCCACCCCTACAGTGGAACAGCCGGCCCAGGGGAGGTGTGAGAGAGTGGAGCCCGGCCTCTGGGCTGTCCCGCTCTTCCCCTGGGCTGGCTGCTCCCTGCCCTGAGGGCTAGGCAGGCTGGCCCAGAGCAGAGGCTGGGATATGCTCCCCCGGGGGGGGCAAAGCAAAAGCCCTCTTGGGGCAACACAGCCCCTTGAGCCAGCCTTGACTACATTACACTGCAAGCATATGGCTTACTTAAGCATAAACTACATCTGTTCTTTGCAGCATAGAAACTTGCACAAAACTATGCAATCCCACATCATCCCTAAAAGATGTTTTATGTTGACATGGAAGTCAATGTATTTGTTTGAGAATGGAGCCCATTGAACACGACTGCTGTAAAATTTGCACAGCTATTCCCGAACATTGTTTAAGCATCAGGGAGTAATTCCATGTTAATTTCCAACACAAGGTTATTTTTCTTTACTTCTGACCTGAAGAGAGTAAAAAGATTCCCTCACACCAAAAGTCTGAATCCTTTGTCCTACAGAAATGACTTGCTTCCATTCATCACTGATTTGCCCTCATGACACCTTCTATTGAGTAGCCCTTCTTTCAAAGGTTTGTTCTGGGATGCTAGTGGGCCTTGTGCTGGGCCTTGAAAGGTTGTTTACATTGCCTTGGACAGACTGAAGTGTAATGTCACTGTCACAGATGAGAATTATCATTAAAAATATCCTTCCACAGGCCTCCTAGAGTTTAAATCTTTCGCTTTTTAGCTGATCTCAAGAGGAGAAAGGCAGCCTCGAAGGTAACCAAAATCCAGATCATGTAGGATTACAGATTAACAAAAATATCTTGAATTGCATTTGGAAGTGAACAGGGAGAATTCAGAGTAAAAATACATGTGCAGAAATCATGACACAAGATAATTAGTGCAGAAAGCAGCTGCTCAGTATTAAAGAAAAATAGTATAGCATAAACATATTGTAGTAGACACATACCCAGATGTCAAGGTCGTGGCTGATTATGGTGAAGTTTGCATGCAAGAGGAAAAAGTCTGTTTCTTAGTCATTTGTAAATAGCAAGAGGATGTAGAAATGACAATAATAGCACAGCTCAAACTCCAGACAAATACACTGTTTTAGGAGAGATCCCATCACTTTCATTGCAATAGTGGAGAAAACCCAATCCTTCCCTTAATATGGGTATTTGTGATGGTTTTCTGAGTGTGAGGAGCTGAGGAAAAATCTTTTCAGGTTTGGGAACAGACCATCACTCAGATTTCTGACAGTTTGGTGTGTCACTGCACTTTAGAGAAGGGGGATTATCAGAAAAAAGAGAAAGGAGTAACCAACTGTTTTTCACTGCTCTTAGCTCCTGTGACTGAAAGCCTCAAGCCAAGGACAATTTCAGCTGACCCTTCAGCCTCAAGTATCTGATTTTTTTTAAAAAAGTAGATCAATGTGAAATTTCCCTAGGTGATGACTCATGAATGCAGCTTCAGTCCATGGGGCAGATAACTTTTTGGGCAGTCTCAGATAGGCTGGATTGTGTGAGGTAACCCAAGTCCCTCTAAGTAGAGGTGTAAACAGGAGAAAAATGAGATCTCTGATGAAAAGACACAGAGAACTGGGTTGAGGAGGTCACTCTTCAAAATGGCCCTGACTGGATAATGATGTCTGAACTTAGAATCCTCTTCTTCCTAGAAAGTGACATCATCCATGGAACAAATTCAAACATGGTAGGGCTCACACCAGTGTAGTCTAATGAGGACTCGGAGATTACTAGTGGTGTAAGTCATTACGACCTTTTGTCAGGTGGCCTGAGGCAGAAGACACGAGAGTGGTTTCTTATATCCTTAGAGTTAATTTAGGCCCTCCTACCAGCATCAGAAAAAATTCCTGTGAAGTAATGAGCATTTGAAGGATACAGAAAAGTGGGTTGTCTTTCTGTAATCCAGTGAAACTCACTATATTCAGATTTGTTCTCCCTGATGCTACACCTCTCACTCTTTCATGATGGGTCCATCTATTTAGGTAAGCTTGTGCTTGAGTGTTGTTTTAGAGTGAGTTGACTTGTACAAATCATTGGTGTTTTCAGTTTCACTGATTTATGAAGTTTGCACTCTCAGGACAATCAGAGATTCATACATTGCAAAGCCAGAAGGGATAATTATGCTCATCTCATCTTGCCTCCTGCAGGGCCCAAAAATAATTCCTAGAGCATGTCCTACAGGAAAAAAAATCAATGTTGATTTCAAAATTATCAGTGATGGAGAACCCATATTCATTCCTACACCACAGGTCCTAATCAGCATCCCAGTTGGCAGGCTGAATGGAAATGGAAAATGAATTGCTCTCCAAATCACTCCGAGTTAGGGTTTAAAGTCCTGTTATCCAGCTGATTTCTGAGGAATGAAAGGTACTACTTCAGATTCCACATCAATTCCTGCAATTCAACTTTTAACAAGGTAAAAAACTTCTGTGTTGATAAATGGTCTTAAAGTTTTTATTTCTTCATTTATTAGTTTAACATGGTTAATAATAACAGCAAAGACCTCCAGATTGAGCATTTCCTGGCAATTAATGCAAAGCTGAGTTAGGGCTTGTTTTGACAGGAAATGGCCATTGTTCCTTAATTATAGGACACATGGAAAGCTGAGAGATGATTCAAAGTAGCTTGAGTGGCAGAGTTGAAGGACGCTAATTTAGTAAGAGTAGCCTGTATACACCCTGAAAATCTTCATTGGTCATAGAAAACAATCAATAGGCCTATAGGCACCTTTTGTTTTGTTTTAACATATTCTGAGGGATGTTCAGGTCACTTCCTGGTGATCAACTGTAAGCAATGTAACACCCTGAGATGCAAAGAAAGCAGCTGCTTCACCATTCAAAAGGATACAATTAGGCATCATCTGTGATGGTAAAGTTTAGGAAGCACGGATATTTACTGAGCACTAATGTCAGCAGTTGTGTTACATGGCAAATCAGCTGGATAACAGGACTTTATTTTGAGCTCTTCATTAGATACAGTGAATAACCAAATAAACAATAAATGTATTACTTTAAAGGTGAGATGGTAAATTATCTTGATTTTATGACATAGAATGCTTAGTATGAAATAAAACATAGGACATTCTAAATTTTCATTCAATAAATTATTTGTTCATACTGTTACTATTTCAATACATGCTACAGGTATGTAATTTCAGGACATATTTGTTTTCAGGCTATAAAACTAAAACAAACTAGCATGCTTTTTGTCACCTACAATATAATTAGTTGATGGTGATACATAGCACAAATGGGGAATTTATTTTTATTTTTTGATCAGCGCTGTTTAGTGCTATTGTATGTTGTGTAACTTGCTATTGATAGCTGTTTGATATATTGATTTATTGTATTTTTTTAGTAATTCCCAAATTGCTAGAGTTTCAGGAAGCTCTTTGCAGCATAGTAAATAAATGGAGTAATAAATAATAGGCAAAATTCAGCTCTGGTGTAACTGAATGTAACTCAGTTTTTGGTGTAACTCCAGAATTCAGGTGCAACTCCATAGATTCCAATGAATCTGTAGAGAATTCATCTGTCAATGAGATACTTATAGAATATGAGTGTCAGACTTGATTCATGGAAGTTAGTCGCATGTCAGTAGATGCATTCTCTTTGGTGAGACTACTGGTTTCCATTAGTCTTTCAGGATTAAATCCTATATTTGGACAGATAAATGTAAACATTCTTTTACAGGCATGGCCTTCAACCAACTGGAATTTTTGTAAGGAGCTACTCAGCAGAAGATAGTAAGGTTCTGTACAAAAGTGTAAGTTGGTAAGTGACATTCTAATCTTAAACGCTTTGAGTAGTTATGCTATTATTTTCATCTTCAAAAGATATAAAACAGGCTCCTATTGATATAGTGTATTGCTACATAGGGCCATTTTCTTTCACTTAACTTTCTACTGTTCACCCACACATGGAGTTTAGCTAATGTAGGCACTATATCTAACTCTAATAAATGTGAAAGTATGTTCACATTTATTACATATATAACCGGCTTTGCCTTATAAAAATGACCAGTTGAGATCAGTTATTAATACTTATTTCATTTATTATGTTGATGTAAATAAAAAGCACAGTTCTATAGATGTCTGAAATATCTGTCACAGCAGTAAGGATATAGCCTAATCAAAATATTTTTATATTAGCCAATTCTTTACTGTTGGACGTAAAATAACAGAGGAAATCAAAATAAGGTGTGTTCTTCTCCACTCTTTTGCTTTATTATTTGTCATTTATTTTTAATACATAAGTGACATCTGATATATTACTTAATCAAGAAAAAGAGAATTATACATAGCACATAATCAGTTATTTTGCCATATCAAAAAAAATTAGACTAACAGATGAGGAAAATAAATAAGATGAACTTTAAAAATGAAAATGCTTAGCCTTTGGAATTTTAGTTGACAGCTTTTGAAAATTAAATTATAAGTCAAGTACTGATAGGTTTGATATCTTCTTTGCAGCTTTGCAGATGATGTATTGCCACTTTAATGGAATATCATTTATCATCAGATAATAACAAATGTAGTATTTCTGAGCTTGTCATCTCTTCTGTGATGACAAATAGTCCAACTTGTAGCAGTGATAATGGGATTTTATAATGATCTCTCCAAACTCACTCTGTGGTAGCGTGGCAGTGAAAGCTATTTTTCTTTAAATCTCAAAATACCTATTAAATGTGGATTATAAAAGTCAAGCTTCTGAAACCTGTATGTATAGACGTCCATATCATAAAACACCCATTGACATCAATGGGTATCAGAATTGGGGCTATTGAATTTGATAGGGAACAATCACAATTGTCTAGTTATAAGAAATATTATGTTTGTCACAAAATTGTTTAGAGAAAAAATCCTACTTTAGAGTCCAGATGCAGACCTGAACATTAGATATAAAGTATAATATAACAAAACAAAGAACACTGATGTAATTCTGAAAAAAAAATGTTAATTGGATTAATTCCATGTTAGTCTGTATATAAAAAAAAAAAACAACAACAACAAAAGTCCTGTGGCAACTTAAAGACTAACAAATTTCTTCGGGCTGTTGGAGGTGACCAGTGGCACAGACTGATTAAGGATCACTTCTGCTCCAGATTGAGCTAGTGTTAAATTGGCTTAAAGCCACTCCAGCTGCAAAGTAGTTTGGGAACCAGCTAACCTTGAAAGTGTTGTTCATAAGATAGCAGGTTGTTTTCTGCCAGAGCCACCTTGGGAACACGTCCATCCTTAGAAGGGGAGGGGTGTGTGTGTTAGTTATATAAGACTTGGGAGCACCCGCCTGGTCAGCAGCCTCGCCTGGGACTCTGATCCCTGCAGCGTGCCCAGGGCTCTCCCCAACACTTGCTACAGGCCCTCGGGTACAGAGAATAGAGGGTCAGCAGAAGAGGCGTGGGTATTTGATCCTCATCTGCCTGCTTTGTGGTGGGTAACATGTATTTTGTAATGCTAAAGTGCTAAATGACTTATTATATCAATGCGATAAAGCAACATATCCATGCATCAGGTGTGGTTTCACTGAGTGTATGTACCCGAGACCCTGCTGAGGGAAGGATCCTTTGTATAACATAGGCATAAGCTTTTGTGGGCTGCAACCCACTTCATCAGATACATGAACATTGGATTAGTTGGATTAATATCTTCCATGAAGAAGAAAAGTCCCCTCCATTTACTGTTTTTTTTTTTTTAAATCTAAATGATTTTTTACTAGAGCTTTGGTCCAGACGTGTCTAATATTGCCAATCTGCTGCATGTGCCACTCTAATAAATAGGGACTCTATGGAGTTATTAAGGTAGCTGTGTAATCCAGACCACCTTGGAGAAGAATGTTTTTATATTGTCTTATCACCAGCATTTTGATTACCTAAGCCAGATGTAATTTATTTTCAATATTTCTAGCAACATTTAAGAGTTTTTCATTTCACATCTTAATTTATGTATGTTTAATATGTGTTCTTATTTAATGGAAGAGGGAGAAAGTTCACATTTATTTTTACTTTATATGTAAAGAGTGAAAAACTGAACTTTTGTATCTTGATATCTTTCAAATGATAAAAATTTTGACTTTAGCCATCACATGGTGTCATATTTTGCATATAAGATGTGATAGATTCCTAGATTCTACCTAGAAAAATTGTCTGATATGTTATAGATTTTGTCTTTAAGGTTTTGGTGCACACATTTGCAAATGGTTATGTACCAGAATGTAGATTAAATTAGACCAGTATGTGCAAAAATCATTCTCAAAGAATTTTAGGAAATTAGAAACTAGATTTGAAAAATTCAAGTTAGCACACCATTTCTACTTGCTTTTTGAACATTTCTGTGAGTAACATATGGTTCATATGAATGTTTGTGGAAAAAGAAGGCAGACACTAGCTCTGTCTACCACTGCGTCTCTTGGTCTTTATGTGTGATGGTGGTTATTAAAGGCAGTTATAGAAAGAACAATGCTCAATTAACAAAAGAGAGAGCTGGTTGTATTAGAATGGTCCCCAGGACACTGGCCCAAGACTGACATTAAGAGACAAATAGGAAGTACCAAGCATGGGACTCTCAGCTAGAATTGCACATGTATTGCTATGTCTCAGTAGTGTTTTTTCGGCAGCAACTGTTAACGGTAAAAGTTGGCAAAACTGGATGCCACTGAAAGTGCTTAACATCATCATAAGGGAGGATCTGTACATCCAAAGCACTGATCCATAGCCCTAACACTAGTGCAATTCAATGAGATACTCAAATATCCAAATTTCAAGCTGCCCCGAAACTAAAGGCTGGAGCACTGTCCCTGAACTAGACGAATAAACCAAGTTGATATGTGGCCTGATCCATTGCAACTGGACTCTTCCATGATGAGTATGTGAATGGAACAATCCAAACTTAACACGTCAGTTTAGCTCATGTTGCAACAGCCTAAATTTGGAAGCTCCCAAATGATGATGAGTGGTCCCCGGAGTGCCTGCTGGCTGTCCATGGTCAACCCAGTTTCCTGATATGGATTTGGCTTTCTCTGTCAAGTTCTCAAATATCATTAAACACCAACTAAACCTGTCTAAATATATTCCAATTACTACTTTCCCATGTATGCAATTGTTATAGTTTCTAAAGGGATGTTATATAACCCCAAGTACTTATGAGACAATCTCTTAAAATTTAAGCAACATTTTGATGAAATTGGAAAACACCTAGTTTAGCTTTTCTAGCTGTGAAGTCTTAAATAAAGCCAGACTTATGTGACTCCGAAAATACTTAAAATTTAATTTTTCTGATGTAGATCTTTCTCTTACCACAAGCAGCTCACATAATCTTTCTGAGAGAATCAGTGTCTTAATCATGTCCTATGTGACTAAAGTGATAAAATTTACAGAAATAATAACCAATAACAGACTGACTGCATTCACTGAAGACAATTCACATGCATTATGAATGTTTGGTTCCTTTTTGCATATAACAGTCAGCAAATAATTTCAAATAATTAAAAAAAAATCAGTCTGCCCATGAACAATTAATGATGAGTGAAGGTAAAAGGCCTTCCTTGGAAAAATGATTAATTATGAATAGTTCTCCTAAGTTTCCTTTGAACATAGCACATATTGTACTTACAAATTAAGAGGGGAAGGAAACAAACAAAGGAACAGTCACCCAAATTTATCTGTAAGGGCACAGGAAAAATTCAGATGACGTATTTTCCCCCACCATAAGTAAATCTCTCTCTCTCTCTCTATATATATATATATAGATATAGATACACACCCACCCACACATATAAAATGATGGGCTCTAAATTAGCTGTTACTACTTAAGAAAGAGATCTTGGAGTCATGGATAGGTCTCTGAAAACATCAGCTTAACGTGCAGAGGAGGTCAAACAAGCAAGCTAACAGAATGTTGGGAATTATTAGGAAAGGGATAGATAATACAGAAAATATCATATTGCTTCTTTAGAAATCCATGGTACACCCACATGTTGAGTAGTGTATGGAGATCAGGTCTGGTTGCCTCCGTCTCAAAAAAGATATATTGGAAATGGAAGAGGTACAAGAAAGAGCAACTGAAATGATGAGGGATATGGAAAGGCTTCCTTATGAAGAAAGATTAATAGGACTGTGTCTTTTCAGCTTTGGAGAAGAGATGGCTATGGGGGAACATAATCAAGGTTTATGACTGGTGTGGTGGAAAAAAAAAAGGAAATAATATTTATTCTTTATAACACAAAAACTTGAGCCACCAAATAAAATTAATAGGCAGCAGATTTAAGATGAACAAAAGAAAGTATTGATTCACACAAGATATAGTCTGCTTGTGGAACTCTTTGCCTGAGGATGTTTTAAAGGCCAAGACTATGACAGGGTTACAAAGAAATAGGTAAGTTCATGGTGGATAGGTCTATGGCTATTAATCAGGATAAGCAGAGATTGCTGTTTGCCAGAGGCTAGAATAGCCAATGGGGTAGATCACTTGCTGATTACTTGTTTTATTCTTTCCTCTAAAAGCACCTGGCATTGGCCACTGTCAAAGGACAGGATACTGGACTAGGTTTGACCATTTGTCTGACCCAGTATGGCCATTATGATGACAGATAAAAGGAGATAAAAGCAGGCCTAAGCAATGATAAAGTGGGGGGATAATGACACTTTGTATATGGTTCACACCAAAAGGAAAAAGGAATTATTTAGTGCCTTATACGCAGGTATAGCTAGAAGGAACATGAAGATAAAAAGAGAGGTAAAATTTTGACAGTGATACGTGTCAGGTAGTAGAAGAGTGGTTGAAACCTCCATCTCTTGAGATATTTTGAAGCAGACTGGACAGACTACTAGAAAACTTACCTGCTAGAGCAAGCCTGCTCTGGCAGACCAAGAATGGGCCTAATGACCAAGTAGGATTTCCGTGAGTCTTCATTTCTAAATGGGATTGTTCAGTTTTGTGTGAGTGGAGGGAAAACTGTATGATTTTAAATGTTCATTATCACATAAAGGTCATTGTTATCAAAGATTTGGCATATCAATGAATGGGAAATCCTGTTTCATCCCCAGGTGATTGCCAGAGACCAGAATTTCCTACCTAGTGCCATGCCAGCTTAGAAACAAATGACTAATGTCCAACTCGAATCATTTGCCTTCTGTCAGTTTGATTGCACATTTTTCTTTTAATGTGATCTAACCCCTGCAGCAGCTGAGATAGTGTATATCGTTTCTATAGCACAGACTTCCATTCATCACTTGAGAGAAGCCCTATCTTACTTCCTTTCTTCTTAGTTCTAAAGACTACTACTGCAGATACTTCAGTCAGACTAAGAGGGCAGGATCCAAGTTAATAAATGCAGTTTAAAGTTTTCTTTTTGGTAGTGTAGTTCACGGTTTTCAATCAGGAACATACCTCTCAATTGGCTGTATCTTCCTGTTCATTGTTTTGGCAACATAAACACGATGGCCAAATCTTTGAGTAGCCTCTGTGTTGTGTGGTTTGCACATTTGGGACCAGATGCTCAGCTGCCTTAAAATGATGTAGTTTAACTTTAGTAGCAAAATGCTGCATTACCCCAAGTGAGAATATGGTTCATAATCTCTACATTTGTTCAGATGGAAAAAATGCACAACTACCTGACCTGTGTGTCTGTGTGCATCTATAAAAGAGAGGCCCACTAAAAAAATTTTGTCTTCTGTGTAAAAGATTCTCAGTTCATCCTATGTTGAATCCTATCTGCGGATAGTCAGTCATTGCATCACCTTGCATAGGTAAAGGCAGTACACTATTTGTGGAAAATATGTGGGCAAATCCCAGCAACACTCATTGTTTAAGCACCCAGGCCATCTCCCCAGCCAAATCAGTGGGAGCATCTGTAGACTATAGTGGGAGCTGTATTGGTCTGATTAATGGCAGAAATCTACACGTTCTTTTATGAATACAAGATTTTCTCTGTGTTTTGTATTTTAGTATAGTGACTAATGTCTTTACATTGTAAAATTATTAGGGCAGGGGTAATCATCAACGGGGTAACTGTTGTAAAGAACCGCTCCTATATTTGATGCAATATTAGTAACAAAGGCTCAGGCTAGTCAGTCCATTAACAAACAGGAATGATAGGCTAAATATGGAAGAAGGACCAAAAATGTTCTTACAACTCTTCGACTTACGGGATAAAGAAAGTATTATTTTTGATGTTAACTGCAGTGGCCAGAATATCCTGATGTGTTCAGGAGGATCATTTAAAAGAAAAGAAAAGTTTACTTTTTCTCCCCTTAGAGTGAAAGAACCAATCTATGACCCTACAAAACTTAACTTTCCCACTGCATTTTATGCTCTTCTGTGAGATTTAACTATCTGAGAAGAAATTATTGGGGAAACTGAATAAAAATGAAATGCCTGATCTCTGTAACCGACTCTGGTTATGCATTGTACTGCAGTTTTTCATTGCCAGGCTCTATTAAATCAATTATTGGCTGTCACATGTAATGTTTGTATGGTGATGTTTGTTATTAGTATAATCTTTCCTAGAGATATTTAAATTAAGGATGTGAAACCGTAACCATTTAAGTGTTTAAACAGTAACAGCTGATTACTGTTTAAACTGGGGGAGGGGGGGAGCAGCAGTTGGGCAGCTTTTGCTTACAGGGAAGCATGGAGTCCACCTGGGAAGTGCGTAGTCACAGCTCGGCTCTGAACTCCATGAGTGGTAGGAAAGCACAGAGCCTAGCTCAGTGTGGGGGGAAGTGTAGCCATAGGTGGGCTCAGCTCAGCTCCCTGCAAGTAAGAACTGCCCATGCGGGAGGGGGGCACACAACTAAACAGCTCTCATTTGGCAGTGAGGATCGACCCCACGGCTCCCTCCACCATTCATTTAACTGTTTAAACTTTCTAGAATGTTTAGACAGGGGTTTTATTTTTAATATCTTTTGGTGCTGATATAGAATATTGAC
Organism: Podocnemis expansa; assembly: GCA_007922195.1. Classification (NCBI taxonomy): domain Eukaryota; kingdom Metazoa; phylum Chordata; order Testudines; family Podocnemididae; genus Podocnemis; species Podocnemis expansa. The sequence continues at coordinate 8,033,763 of ML682036.1, forward strand.
ATAAGATATAGAAGTTAAATACTTGTCCGCTTGGTTAGACAGTTATACAATACAATTTGGTCTTTGCTTATCTTGTAAAGACTGCGAATGTCTGTCAATGTGTTTAGAACAGAGTTGAGTGAGTAGTGAGAGGAATTATTTGTGAATTGTTTGGTAAATTAAAACAGACTCACACTAGGACATTGCAGATGCCCGTGTAACTTGCCGTTTTTGGTCATATGTGAGTGTAGCTTTGCTCATAATAATGTTTGTGGAATGCCTATTTTACATCCACAGTCAAAATTAGTCCAGTCACTTGGTGATTGTTTCATGACTAGACAATTAATTGTGGGTGAAAACAGCTGCATAAATGTATACAGTTAGGAAACAGAAACAGTGTCAAGTGACTTGTAACTCAGCTCAGATGTGAAATACACAAAGGGATATGTGTAACTGGAAAAAACTTGCAAGTAATACTGAGGCAGAAAATAGTTTGCACATTGTATTCTCCAGACAACTTTACACAGGGAATACACTCAAAAATTCTTCATAGTTGACAGACAATTTGTGAATAGGAAAGTCAGAGGAAACACTCTGAATGAATTGTACATTGTGAATTACTAGCCCGGGTTTATAGAGGTTTACTGAGGAGTGATAGTGATGACACAAGTCATGTTCCTGCATCAGATGGACTGGCTCCACAGCTTGCTTATACATATCAGATTTTGAATGCTCTGCCCAGTCTGGCTGAGGTTATTTGAAATAAAGGTCTTTTACACACAGTGCTACCTATTCTCATTCCTTTACCGCCACCATCTTAGCTGACATTCTGGGTCTCCTGAAGTAAAGGTATGTATTTCTCTGTAGCTTAAGCAACATGCCTATTTCTGTAGCTAGGTGCTGTATCAGGTTCGCATCCCCTGTGAATCAGGCACACAAAAGTGGTACATACTACACAATGACTGATGGGTTATATTAACTGCCAACTAAAATCTGATTCTCTGGATGACTTGCGTTGTCCTAGTTTAGGTTGATACTATAGATCAGGAGTTGCTGAGTGCCATTAAAGGCAGTAAGAAATGCCCCCGGTGAATGTAAATGAGTACTGCTTATTACTGATGATGATTGTTAATAATATTGGGAGGTGAGGTGGGGTGCTAAAAAACCAGTCCCTTAATTTTGTAATATAGCGTTTGCAACCCTAAGAATATCCTCGCCTGGCCTGAGAACACAGATGGTCTTCCCATGTGTAATGCAGCTATTCACCCTCCTGAGGGGGTGGGGTGGCTAACCAGGGTCTCCTTTGTCAGGTGGGACCTCCAAGTCTCTAGCCCCTTGGCAGGGCAAAGTCACAAAGTCTCCAGCCCTTTGTAGGGCCAGGTTGCAAGTCTCTAGGCCCTTGGCAGGGCAAAGTCACAAACAAAGTCTTTAGGGTACAGAGGGAATGGCAGTGCCACCTCTAGGGTCCACTATCTGCAGGGGGGCACTTGGTGTAGGGAGAGGAGTCAATGGAGGTGTAGGGTCACACAGCTCCACTGTGTCCTAGCCCAGGTCCCTGGCAGGGCCTGAGGCTTCCTTGCAGAGGTTAGCGGGGTCCTGGCCACAACTTGCTGAGCCTGAGGTGGGGCCCATAGCAGAGGTTTGCTACCCACACTCCCCTGGGTCACTCCTGGACCTATGTCCCAGCAGGACCTGAGCTGACACCTCATCTGCTGGCTCCTCAGGATAGTCGCCCAGGGGTAGGTTGTAGAACCCCCTCCATCTTGTCAGGAGGTGGCAGCTCTGGTAGCACATGAGGTTCATCAGCAGATGGCAACTCATCCAGGTCACGCATCTTGGGGGTCAGGGGGTCCTCACCAGTCAGCGGTAGTTCCTCCAAGTCACAAGAAGTAGGCAGAGGCGCAGGGTCCCCAGCAGGAGGTGATTCGCAGGCCTCCCTGTTAGTGGCTCCTCCCCAGGGCTTGTGGCGGCCCAGGGCTCGGGCATTATCTCTGAATCTCTGGCCGTGGGCAGCCCTTTCCAGAGGCCAGAGCCCAGCTTTCCCACAGGGTGGCCCAGGGTCAGGAGGGAGCAAAGATACATCCTTCCCTTTCCGTGGCTTGACCTGAACTAAGCTGGCTGCCTCCCTTCTTATACTTCCTGTCCTGCTGCGCTACTTCTGGCCTGATTGACAGGCTGCTTCAGGCTCCGCCCCCATTGCAGTCAGGCAGATCCTTCTGGGATATTTTCAAGGGGGGCCGTGCCTTCCTGCTGCACCATGCAAGGGCCACTTTATCAGTGCACCACTGTTCTGGGGGGAGTAAGGAATTAATCCAATGTTCTTTGTGCCATCGACCCCTCAAAAAAGCTGAAGAGGTCATATGTGCATAAAATCATTCTCATCTCAATAGTCCCCTAAGACATAGTTCATGGGCAGATGCAAGTAACACAGTCATGGCAGCATGGTTCCTTCAGAAGATATTTAACCCAGGAATCTATGTGAGGGCTTTGCTTATATCAGTTTTCTCACTGCAGAGATGACATGCACCAATTTACACCTCTGCTTAACATGCAGAAGGTCCTGGGTTTAACTCCCAGGGGGTTGGACTCGATGATCTCACGAGGTCCCTTCCAGCCCTATGATTTGATTTGATTTGAATTTTATAGCTAGGATTACCTCATGAGTCTTTTTTTTTTTTGCTTGTTTCTGTAACTGGTTTCCCAGTTGCTGATAGATGTGGTCAGTGTTCCATGGGGTGTTGTATTCTGCAAAACAATTACATCTTTCTCAGTATTGTATATGTTGCTCTGTATGTCCAGTCTACACCACTGGCAAAATTTGGTGGAAATTGTTGGATATTATGAAAGCTACACAAAGTGGCTTGCGTAACTCCTGTTGACTTCATAATTCACCTTTAGCATGCCATCTTCACTGCACTGTGCTGATGGAAAATGTGTTCAAGCACTACATCACTTGAGGGGGTGGTTTTAGTATGTTGAGTTCTGGCTCAACTGAGCATGTCTTTACTGATCACTCAGTTGATCCAGAAAAATTGACCTGATGATTGTGAATTTGGTGCCATCAGTGTAGACATACACAAAAAGTTCTGTGGGGGTAAAGTGATTTCCATTATGTTTATTAGCAGTAATACAGAAGCATATAGTCTGCTTCTTATAATCCTTCATAAAAGAAAGGCATTAAAACAATAATTCTGATTAAAGATACTTTAAGGAATACTAATTTTGTTGTTACAGCATATCCTATGTGTTCAGGCATCCAAGTTAACAGCACACCTTGCTGTGTCAAGGTGATTACGTACACAGAAACTATATATAGGAAAGGAAGGATTGACATTACACTATGAACCTGGATATTCAGTATTAACACTCAGATTTCAGTGGCCCACGGTCCATCTCTTATGCATGTAGCATACAATCTTTCATATCCCATCCAACTGAAGGAGCATTTCAGTGGATTGAACCTGTTTGGTCTCAGAAGCACTAGAACAGGATGAAGTAATTCATTATTTCAGAAACTTCCCCAGCCCCAATCCAAGAATCCCTCAGAGAAAGTTGGACCAAGTAAATTCAGCTTCTGGTTAACTCATGTTCTTTCAGTTTATGCTCTGTAGAGTCTCCTTTAGTGGAGATTCAAGGACAGCCATAGTTATCTGGGTCACCAAGTAAGTTAAACTAGGTGTCAGACAAAGCATCTATGGCTATGTTCTTGTTCTCCAGCTGACTCTCTGGGATAAAACACCACAGTGATTGGCAGATTTTGACAGAGGAGCCCTAATCTTTAATTATGGGTGGGTGAGCAAACTCACCATTCCAACTCAGAAAAATTCATAGAAAATACAGCGAGTGAAGAAATTTCATCTCATCTATGCAGAATATTTACAAGAATGTTACTATTAACAATGGAAATGTCTCTTTAATACTCACACCTATAGGTTTGTCTATGTATTCCTAAAAGATTTGTGTAGTGGAGATTCATAGTTTAGGGAAAGTGCATTTAAGTAAACAAGCTACCTACTGTTCTTGTTCATCTTGCTCTTATCTTAATAACTAATGAGGGTGCCATAGGCTGACAATGACATATTTTGAAAGTAGTTTTAATGTATAGCTGACAGAGGACCTGTTGGGCATTGATGAATTACAGAAACAGAGAAGATGAGAAACCTGTAAAATATTAATGCCCTGCTTCCGTAGACACTAATGGAGAATACACCTGTATCTTACATAACAGGACCGTACTGTTGTCTACTGCTGTAAAACTGAAGGGGACACTTCTTTTTAGCCCTGTAGTGATTATGTTTTGCATGTAGAGCTGACTCCTTCTTAGTATTGCACAAAGCACTTATTAAGCAACTGATCCAAAAAGTGTGAAACAATGTCTAAAGATTCACTGATAGTTGCTATAGCTGAATGCTTTCCCTCCTGCCCCAACAGCATGCACGTTGTTGTAGGTGGCTCTTGTATTGATCCACAAGGTGTTGGTGAGGCTATAAGAAACTTTCCCTTCCCTGTACAGAGCATGGCTGTAAGTGCTGCACCTACTCTCCTGAACAAAAGGATTCCTCCTTGCTAGGCCCTGTCAAAATGTTAAATCTCCTGAGAAGAATGGGCTGGAGGAGATAGGGCTACTGACATAGTTGGGAAAGCATGGTGTACTTTGAGGAAACACAGGATTATAACACACTTCCAGAGTGCTGGCATTCAGAAGAGAATGGGCAGGAGCTGGGGATCCACCTTGCCCCCTTTCTCTGGTCCATGGAGCTGGTCAGCAGGGTCACCCCTCTGTACACCAAGTCATTTGGGGAGAGAGTGGACTTGCTGTAATTCCCCATGGAATGAGGTGACTGCCCCTTAATTGGGACAGTAGCTGAATGCCACAGTTATGCCTGAGAGAACTCTTTTCCCTCTTTGGGTTTGACTTAATTGTGTTGTTCATTGTTGCCAGGTGCTATTAAACATCTGCTATATTTTGCCATCAACATGACTGTGTTTCAGAGAGGAACATAATAGTCCTTTCTATGTATTACCAGCTTCAACCTATGTGAAAGTTAGTTAATATTTGTACAGTGCATTTATATTTTCAGATGGAAGGTACAAGAAACCGGCAATCTTTACTTCATATTAATCAGATGCATTGATTCACTGCTTCATTTATTTCCTTCCTTAGTTGAAGAGATGGGCACTTGCAGTTTAAAAATGAGTTTACATTTTGAAGAGTATACAAAACCTATGCTAAATCCTTAACTCCATGACTGTATCTATATCCCTCTAAATGTAAACTGTTCTGGCTATTTGTCCTCCTGTATGCGATGCTGTTGTAGTCGTGTGGGTCCCCAGGTATTTTAAAGATAAGGTAGGCTAGATATCTTTTATTGGTCCAACTTGTGTTGGAAGGAGAGACACGCTTTTGAGCTTATGCAGAGGTGTAAGATCAAAAGCTTCCCTCTCAGTGATATCAGCAGATTTAGCAAAAGATACTATCTTAGCCACCGTGTCTCTCTACTTGTCATTCTGGGAAGACATCTGACTGTCATTATAGATATCTTTCACTGTTTTAAAAGAGCTGGTTCTGAGCTGAACTCTCTCAGAGTTTGTTGCTATTTTGATCCAAATTTTTGGTTCTCTTCATTTTTTGAAATAACAATCTGATTTGTAAGGCTATCTGAATTCGAACAAAGTTCGTGAATGTTTTGATCCATTGTTTCAGTCATGTCTATCTTCTTCAATTGAGTTAAATTCCCATAAGACTTTAAGATGCTCTTACATTAAGAATAAATTCAGGACATTATAGTTTTCATCCTGCATTAAATGTAGTGCGATCGTACCTGTAAACAATAAAAGTTAAATTCTCACCTAACTGGTAAAAGAGATGGCATCTGGTTGATTATAGGAATGAAAATACAAACAAATGATTAATTTATATACACAGAGAAGTTTAATTACCCAGAGGAAACTAAACACGTATACAAAACTAGCAATATGAGTAAGTGATTAAATTAGTTTGCTTAGTAACCGTAGCATTTTACAACTATAACAGCAAAATTATTACTTTAAAAATAAAAAGAAGAAAGTGCACTATCTAAGCAGGGGTACATGTATATGTGTGAGAAACAGAGATGTAAATTAATACTACAGACAACCTGAGAAACAGCTGCTTGTTGACTAATGGCTTACTGTGCACCTCAGCAATCCTGTCATCACCTGAAAACCATTCATCAGAAAACATCTGTTCTGAGTGAAAAGATAAAAGGTGTCACTCTTCTATGTATTATCTGTAACTTATAGAACTGAACTTTTTTTTGAAGAGTCTAACAATGGTTGGTTAAATCTGGCTATATAATTGTTGGGGGGGTTGAGTATAATATTACTTATAAATAAAAAAAATATTGGTAATTGGCAGGCCAAAAAAGTATGATTTTTATTTAAAAAAATGGAGTTTTCCCACAAGGTAAGTCCTGCCTAAGTTTAAATTTAGCGAAGATCAAAGGTGCACTTGATTTATTTTATTATTTAGAAATTGAAAAATAGAATCCATGAAGAAGGATGCATCCATTTCTAATTATTTGGATTGTATACCCTAAATTTTATTTTCATAAGGAAGGTACAGGTGAGCTCACTAATCCATAATGCGACCATTATATACTGTACAAGAGTATGAACTACATTTTCACATTATATTGAGTTATTTGACTTGGGAGCATAGTTATCTTTGCAGGGAAATTCTTCTTTAATTGAAAACTGTATCATGATTTTTAATACATAGTGTGCAGCAGGCCTGCAGCTAGATTTACATGATGGACTATCAAGTCTTCTTTAGAGACATAATGTTCTGTTGGGGTCAATAATCCATGAACAAATAAGGATTTACGCAATAATCCATAATCACACTCTAGGCACTTTTATGGTCTATCGGGCTAAAAATCAGGTAATGTATACACATACCAAGGTTCAGAGGATGCTTCAAAAATAAGCATTTGACTGCTTAACCCACTGGATCTTTAAATATTAGATACTTAGAGATGTTAGTGTTCTGAATGTGCAGGTTTACCTGTAAGAAAACCCTAGTCACTAGTGTTTAATCAGCAAAATAAAATGTATTAATACAAAATCATTATTTTTACCGGGTGGGCCTAACTCAAGAAAGAACTGCCCAAGTGATGTCCTGAAGAAGGATGCTTGACTCAATTGCTTCAGGAATACAAGGGATGCTGGATACATAATATAAAGTTTTCTATGTGTGTGTGTTTGATGAAGTAAGTCTCCTTTTCCAAATTCCTACTAAATCCTTATATTTGAAAATGTCATCTTCTCTGGGCAGCATAATTCCAGAATGAGGGCCCAGCATGACTGTGGTCTATGATCCGCAAGACATATGAAGCCCCCTTGGAGTCAGAGCTTACCTGCAAGGCCGTATCAGCTCGGAGATACACTTATTCAGTACTTCCTTTCCACTTCAGGCAGGGTCTGTGTGGAATGAAAAACTGCTGAACAGTACTTCTGCCACCTTCTCCTGGGGTTGAATATGCCATTCATTGCAGCTGTCGCCACAGGCACACAGTGAAAATTAAAGCCCCCGATCTGGAGCAGGTGAAACTAGCCCAAACAATACAGTAAATGTGGGATGCTTACTTTGTTTGTTGTTCTCAGCTTTCCAAAAATGAAAATAAATTAGTCAGTTTCATAGTCTATTTCTAGACAATTTCATTTTCAGGCTCTTGTGCACTAGAATAATACTGCAATATTTGAGATGAAGTCACCGCATGGAAAAGTTTATTTGTCTGAAGCAATTCTTATCACTAGAAAAGTTTTCATTCTGAGTTCTTAAATTTTGTAAAATCTTGCATTATCAGCATTTAAATTTGACCTCAGAATGTTCATAGTAGTTTATAACATCTAGAAAGTCATTCAAAGTGCTGTGTGATACCACAATAACTGATACTGTATGATTTATTACATACTTCATAAATTAATTTTTTAAAATAAATTAATCATGTTTTAACACTAGGGGGCAGCAAAGCAATAAGTATTTATATTCTGTAGTCTTTGGAGTGTTGACATGTGACCTGGCAATTGGATAATTTTTGATATTGTCCTGACACATAAACACCTAGAGTCAGGTTTTCAGAGGTTATTTGCACACTAAAAGAGGAATTAACAAAATGAACTTATGTGCCAAAAGTAATTTTGAATATTCTATGAAGACTGTAGTCTTATTATGAGATTGTTTTTAGAAAGAAGAAAGACTGTCATTCACCATGTATGTGTGTGTGTGAAATGTAACCACCCATACACACATTTAAAATAAATCAGTCCAAATGTTTGTAGGGAAAGTGCATATGGAGAGTAATAAAATTAAAAATAAGGCCAGTCCTCAGACCAGACTTCATCATACACAAGAAGCAATTTTTTTAAAATTAAACATTTGTATGTTCTTAAGGTCGCAGGGGACTTGAAACAGTGATGTTAATATGAATAACAACTGTGTTGATAATATATTATTGTGTTTGTTATTGTGGCATTTTACTTTTAAGCCATTACCTTCAGTATAAAAGTTAACAAATTATCAGAGTTCTTTCCATTGACTTTCTCACACCTTGAGAAATAGCCCATCTATATTATCACAGTTTGATATATTTCCTATTTACTAGCAAGCTGGCATTTTAATTTAATTATACTTTTTTGTTAATGGTCTTTATTTTTCAGTGTCTGTGGTAAAATGCCTTTAGGGTTTGATTTTTTTTTTCTATTATTATTATTATTTCCCGTTTTTCTGGTGCCAAGCTGTAGTGTAAATTTATAAACTGACAAAATTCAGTGTAAAATTCAGAGAGGTGAAATTAAGGAATCTGTAAAGAAATCCTGTTTAAATGATTAAGCATTTCCTCACTTTCAGAACGTGACTCCTGAATATATTTAGTTTCATATGCTGCTAATTAGGAAAAAAGAGATTGTTCTGGGTAATACAAAGGGTTTGAGAAAATTTATGCCATTTGTTATGCTGTGTCTAAAATTCTTGTAATAGAATCATAGACCTGGAAGGGACCTCATCCTCTTGGGCTAAGATAGAGACTAATCATGGGGCCTAATTCTGCATCACTAAGTTTAATGGAATTTTTGTTATTTACTTCCCTGTGACAGGAGCAGGTCCTTTAATCACTTACATTAAAATAGAGCTGAACTTCAAATGAAATAGTTCATAATTTTTCTCATTCACTGAGCATGATTTTAATCTTTCAAATTTCATCTGTAATATGGGAATTGTCCTTCTGATTCTGTACACTTTCAAATCTCTCTCAGCCCCTTCCTTCCAGGAAGAAGACAGTATATGTCCTTCTGATGGTTTTAGCATCCTTGTATTTATATTCTATGTTTCTTAATAATATCCAGGAATTGCTGGATCTTCTTTTCTGGAAGATTAACAGGAGTTTGTGGTGTCATGTCTGTTTGCCAGTACTGTATTTGCTTTGGCCTCTGCTGTGAGTCAAATAGAAGAGGAATGGCATGGAGATTGCATGCTGCAACACAAAATGAGAGCTCTAAATACATGTAAATATTCAAGTAAATAGAATCCATGCTCTACTGAGTAAGAGACAGTGATGACAGAGCCCACACAAATCCTTCAATGTTACAAACTGGCCAGTCAAGTGCCAATACTGGAAAATTTCCATTTAAGATAAATCTGTGGTGTGGAGGAAAAATAACAGGAATAGGAAGATTTTTTTTTAAAAAAATGAATAGCCTGAAGAACAAAATGCATTAATAATTAATCAGTAATATTTTATTTAAGCGGTGTCACATGTATGCCTAGATAAAACAGTACAACTATGATTACAATTCCCCATCACCCATGTCACAAACAGAAGAAAACTAAGCACAAAACAATATGTAATATTCTTCTGATAGATCCCTGAACCTTCTGGCAGTATAACCTTGGGCTTGTGTCTCTTTAACTTGTACTGTTCTGTCTGAGATGCAGCTGCTGAGAGTTCCTGAGTCCCTTCCTCTGCTCAAAACTCCTGTTAAAACCTTCCTGTTTTCTAAGCCTATGATTGATATGAATCCTTCTGCCACTATTACCCATCTCCCCTCCTAGTTTATCCACTGTTTATCACCCTGACATTCAAGCTTTCTCTTCTTTGAGACTCTCCTTCCACAGGCTATTTTTCCTTTCTGTCTGTGTGACAGTTGGGGAACCCAACACAGTAATTTTTTGTTTGTTTTTTTATTTCAAATCTCAGTGCAAAGCATTCAGTGGTACTTTGTATGAAGAATGCCATATAAACATGAAAACCCATGTTTTGTGCTGTGCTGAGTTTCTGCTCAGTGCAACAAGTAATTGAATGGCCATTTGGGTCCCTTATTCTGTCTAGGTAAGCCCAAGACGTGGTGTAAATTAGGATGTTTGATGTGCCTTTTTGTACAGCTGATACTTCCCTTTAACCAAAGATGGGCATATGGCTCTGTGTCAGCTGAGAGTTTCACCTGTATCATAGATATTCTCAGCTGGCCAGACCAACCTGCTTTCCAACTCAAATTACATAGTACTGTCTAACAATAACATTTTAAAACGTATTACACACCAGCCATTATCACTGATGTTTGTTCTCTACATTTCAGCAATGTGAGAGTTCACCTGGGTGGTGGTTCTACCTCTGTGTGCAGCTTACGTGGGACCATTACTGTAATATCAGAAGCAGTCCCAGTGTCCACACTTTTTAAGAAAGAGTGTTGAAAAAGAAACAAACTCTAAAAATGATTTGAAGTCTGGAAAACCTGTCGTGCTGTTTCAATATTCAGCTTTTCTGAAAGAAGATTAACAACAGATCCTTAGTTTGATAATAAAAGTATTCAGGTAGGGTTAAGAGATCTGTTCATAGACAAGTTCAAAAGGGAAATGAGGCACAATTTTTTTTAACTCTAAACTAATTAAACATTGAAACAATATGGTGGATTGTCCACCATTTGAAGCCATTAAATTAAGATCGAGTTGGATGTCTTTCTAAAGATACTATTTGTTCAACTAGACTTGATAGCCTTTATTATGGAGGTAATATGATTAGATTATTGCAATGGTCCTGTCTGGTCTTAAAATATAGCACTAAACATTAGCATAGCATAAATCCCCAGGATTGCAGTATATACTCAGAGCCAAGACTGGAGAAAGATCTTTCTGGAATTACAGTCGTGCCAAGAAGAGGTGGTATGTGTGTCATTCATTATTCCTTATTAGGTAGACTTTTTTCCATGGGAACATGATATGAAGCAAAGTATAGATTATTCCTGAGTAAAGGCTACATTTTGTTCAAGCAAACGCTTTAATCTATTGTGCTTGCTTGCATTCACAAAGACGTATGGAGCTTTTAACAGAAGGCTATTTTTTTGTAGAAATTGGTAACCTTTTACTGACCACTCAAGAGAACAGCAGTAGATAATAACATCATATTTTGAAACTTCTTCTGTAAACTATGGCTGGACAATTAGCATTTTCAGTGACTGAAAACAACCTTCAAAGGCAACCACCAAATAAACAGATTGTTGAACTGAACATCAGGATTAATGGTAGAGCATTAGCAATGTGACAAAGGTTGCTTGTGGTATTTGTTTGGTGCTCTAAATGTGTCTTCACTGACACTGGAGCAGTGGTTCTCAAACATTTTTTCTAGGACTCCCTTCAAAAATATTTCAGACTGTGATTTCCCCACCTCCCAAAATGACATCCCCCCCAACTCCCATGCTACCCTTGCTTCTCTACTGCTGGAGTACTAGGTCAATGACTGTTGCTCTCTGGCCAGACAGTTCTGAAGGTCTCTGGCTGTCAGCCATGCATTGGACTGAGAGCCACAACCATGGCATGCATGAGTGTTGACAGGTCAGAACATCCCCACGCAATAACCTTGTGACACCTTGGGGGGTCCTGACTCCCAGTTTAAGAACCCTGTGCTGGAGGGTGGAAATTCAAATATCCTAAGAGCTAACTCTGAAAGATAGTGTTGTTTTAAAAACAAAAACAAAAAAACCCCAAAACTGCATTAGGTTAATATTGACACAGAGCCTGAGAAACTGTTGCTGTCCAATGAACAAAAAGGGGAGGAAATGTAAATGATGGTGTGAAGCCTTAGCTAGGACTGAATGCAGCCACACATCTTCTTACAAAGCTTGGGTGGGATTGCATTCCTCATATGTTATCATAAATGCGACAGAGAAATTCCAGAATAATATTTCCAACCATGTTAGATCTGAAAAGAAATAAATTCAGTAAGTTGGGGTTTTCACCAGGAGTGAAACTTGTGAACAAAATTTGTCCAGCTGGAGTTCTAGAGAGAGACTGTTCCATAGAACAGAAGCTTAACAGTAGAAAGCTGTGAGCAGGCAGTTTAACTTTGGAATTACTCTATTGGTTCTGGGAAACTCACCAAAGAGTACTATGAGGCTGATAGCTTGAAATGTAGACCTGTTAAGTACTGGGATGGCACTTCAGCTGAACCCTGAATTTTAAAATCAATGCATGTTGAGATGAGGAGCTATTTGAATTCAGTCAGAGAAGGATTTTAAACACATGAAGCCATCTAACTAGTGAGTAGCTGCAATTATATGAGCGAAAGCCCATGCAGGAATGACCACAGAAGCTGAACATGAGCAGAAATGCAAAAATACTTCAAAATTCCTCAAAAAGAATGCTGAAAAACAGAAGAACCTTCAGCAAGGAGCCATAAAAATGATTTGAGGTCTGGATAACCTGCCTCAGAGTAAGATTTTCAAGAAGCTCAATCTATTTAGTTAACAAAGAGAAGGTTAATGGGTGGCTTGACATGGTCTATAATTACATACTTGGAGACAAGCTTTCTGGTTGTGATGGCTCCTTAAATAAAAGGTCAAAGGGATAATGTGAGGTCCAACAGCTTGAAGCCGAAGTGAGACAAATTCTGAGTAGAAATAGAGCATGTTTCAAACAGAGATGATAATTAACCATTGGAATAGTTTACTTAGGGAAGTGGTGGATTATCCATCATGTGAAGTCTTTAAATCAAGATCGTATCCTTCTAAAATATATCTTCTAGCACAGCCTGAATTTATAGGCTTGATGAAGGAAATCTGGTATGAAGTTCCAGGCTATTATGGCAGAAGCCATAATAGATGATCAAAAATGATTCCTTCTGGTTTTATAATCTATGATTCTGTTGATTTGTTTTACTCCCTCACTCTCTTGTTACAGAGTAGACAAAACAATTCGAGAATGGTTGGGCTAGATCCTCTGTTACTGGAAATCTGAGTAGTTCCACTGAACATGAATGGAGTTATCAGTTTTATCCTATGTTTGTTCCAACTCATTTCTTCTCACAAAATTGCTAGCTTTGTGCCCCATTACTTACCACTGATAAGACTTTTATATTCTAATGACCAAAATCCCCCTCAAGAAATATCTGTAGCTTGGGCCTTCAGAAAAAACAATTCCTTCTGCACAGTCTATTTTACAGGGAAGGGAAGAAAGGAAAACAGGGTTTAGTGTCTCAGGGAAAGAAGCAGAGTCCATCCCCTAAACTCTTGCCATTTCTGACATTCTCTTCAGATCACAAGAAACTGCCTAATGCACATGGGAAATTCTGTGCTTCCATACAGATTCCAAAGCTCTTTCCAGTATCATGGCAGCATCAGTCCTAGGACTCTCCAGCCTGAAGTAGTTCCACAAAATCCACTTTAAGGACTTTCCACTTCAGTACCCTAAGTGATGAAGAACCAAAGGGAGCCAGAACTCAGGGAGGTAACTGGAGCTTGCCTGCCAAACACATGCAGCCTCTTAGCCTCTATCTATGTAAAGTCCTTTCTGGGCATGGACATTAAAGATGTGATCAAGTTCTAAATGTAATCACATAAGGTGTGTTCATTGATTGACTGATTGTAAGGCTCCAGTTGCCCATAGACTCAGGACTGGTCAATACTGGCAGTGGGAGCTGATAGGAGATACTCAAGCTCGTAGCTTGTGTATCTCCCATTAGCGTATTTATGTTCATGTAGTGTGGTGTCTTCACAACACTGTGCCAACAGGAAATGCCCTTCTATTGACTCAGCCCTACTCTTTTCAGACAGATGGACTAAATGAGTCAACCATGGAGTGCTCACCAGTCGACTGAATGGGTCTGCAAAGACCTACTCAATTGATGCCACTGCATCGACGCCTGCTGCTGTAGCAGTGAAAACATACTTTTAGTTGCTCTCAAACCTGTGCTCACATTTTTTTGGGGGGTGGGTACTGCTACACTTTTATGTAACTGTAGCCATTACTCTTTATTTTGCCTTCTTCTATTTCAGAGAGTTGTGCTCATGCTGTTTAATGAGGTTTATTTGGCCTGCATACTGGAAATGGGCAGAAATCAAAGAATGTGGCAGTGGACATTGATTTGATTTCCAGCATGTTGTTTAAAGAAAACATCATTGCAGAGATGTATGACAAGACTCAGATCAATGATTAGTACCTTTTAGCTCTTTGAAATATGGATAATGCAGTAGTTCTTGATGGCGCTTGGTTTGGAGCTGTGTAGAATAGAGAAGGCTAATGTGAGATGAAAAATTTTGTTAGTGTCTAACTGTGCAATTATATCGCACATCATCAAGGTATTTAAATACTCAGCACGCTTATAAACCAAGTTATGATTAGCAGAAAGAGCTCTGGTTTAGATTCTTCCATTTCCCCTCAAACAGCTGGGTTTTATTATTATTAGCTGCTTCTTCCTTTTTCCTCTTAAATTCTCTTTTATTTTTTGTTTTTGTTGGAAAGCTAAATCAAAGGGGTAGTTTGGAACAACAGTGAACTATGTGGTAACTATGCTCTTTTTGCAGACATGAATTATAAAACCTTGCAATTAGCACCTCAAGAGCTCTCTCACCTCCTCTCATTCAACTTGGCCATGTGGTTCACAGTCCTGAGAGAGGGACAATGTCTGAAACAGCTTGGGTAAATTCTACAAGCTTTGAACAGTATGATCAGGAATCTGAGTTTGTTTGTGGGAAGCCATTGAGGTAAGAGTTGTGCTGGTGTGAAGTACTGTTGGGGAGGTATGTTGATATGAAGGTGATTCACATTCTAGACCAGTAGTTCCCAACCTTTTCCAGGCTGGGGATCCCTTTTTAACAAAAAAAATCTTTGTCCCCCTCCAGCTGATGATGTAATCTGGCCCGCATGGGCAGACTCTGGCCTGCACCAGTGGGACAGCCAGTGACCAGTGCTGCCACCACCATTGTCTGCACCATTGGAGAGCTGAGCTGCGGCAGCTGTGGTCCCCTGCCCTTGCCCCTGCTGGGGAGCTGCCATGGCCCCATCCCCCTGCCAGGATCCAGCCAAACGAGAGGAAAGGCAGCCCTGGCGGGGAGCATCAGTGCTGTAGCTGGAATCTGGCACCAGGTAGGGAGAGGCTCCGCTGACCCCCTGCAAGATGTCCACGGACCCCAGGCTGGGAACCACTGTTCTAGACCATTTGAAGTTCTTTTCAAGGTCAGTATTTGCATTCCTAAATGCAATCAGTTGCAATAATTTAGCATGCATAAATGAGGGTAGGTTCACAATTTTTAGAAAAGGGTGTCCAGCCAAAGATGGAAAAAGACTGTTGTTTGAGCTGTTTAAAAGAAAAAAGGAGAGAGATTTCAAGATTTTTCCACTAGGGGAAAAAAAGCATCAGATTTTTTTGAGAAAAATCAGAATAATTGTATCTCAGTTGTTGACCTGCTTTATTATTTGTAACATCTATGACAATTTGAGTAACAAAAGGTGGTGAGGAGTCCAGAAGGTCTTAAGTAAGGCCTTGAACTAACCTGACAATGAGAAGACAGATTGACAATTTCAAAAGGATAGCCGTGTTAGTCTAGTCCAGTAAAAAAACAACAAGGAGTTGTGTGGCACTTTAAGACTAACAGATTTATTTTTTGCATGAGCTTTCGTGGGAGAAGATCCCACTTCCTCAGATGCTTCGAAGATGGGTGAACTTACAGAAAGGAATGAAACTAAATGCAAGGGGGTGTAAAACATAGGATCAGGTCATAAAGTAACAGCAAATCAGAGCAGTTTACAGGCTCAAACTATGGGAAGCCTGAAGTCAAATTACCCTTTGTAATGGGAAAAGAACCCATAGTCTCAATTGAGTCCTGCTTTCACAGAATTTAGCTTGCATATTAATTCGAGTTCAGCTGTTTCTCTTTGAAGTCTTGATGTCCCAGGTACATCTCTAACAACAGTCTTTAACAAATCCGTCATCGAGTGATTAGGAAGATAAAAGTGCTCAGCAACTGGTTTCTTTGTTCTTTGATTTCTGATATCAGTTCTGTGCTCATTCACTCTCTTATGGAGCGATCGTCCTGTTTGTCCAATATATAAGGTGTTGGGGCATTTCTTGCACATGATGGCATAGACCACATTAGTAGATGAGCAGGTAAATGAGCCTTGGATGGAGTAGCAGGCTTGATTAGGACCTATGATGGTGTCTGTTGTGCAGATATGTGGGCAGACTTGGCAGCGTGGTTTTTTTGCAGGGGTGTGGATGGTGTTACAATAGTACAAAATTTCTTCAAAATATTTCCCTCTATCCACCAGCTTTACCTGCTCCTTGATCTGGTTCATTTTCAGCCACTGCTCTTCTTCCAAGGGCCATTCTTGTCCAGGTACTGGGATTGCTTGGAGAGGTTGTCATTTATATTAGATGTGAAAGAGATTCAGAACTGAGTATATTGGTAACATCTGAGTCCATGATGTCTCACCATCTCCTAGCATAGTTTCATCTTGATATTCTATAAAATGTGGAAGAGAAAAGAGCCTGAAAGTATTTGATAAGGGAGGTCTCTGATTATGAATGAACTCATTTACTTGAAACTATCTCTGTGAACTTCCACTAACTGCTGCTCTGCTTTCTCCTGCGAAATGGAAACTTGTATGATGCAAAATAATGTGGCTTACAGATCCAGGAGAATATGAACATGAAGTTGGCCCAAGAGATTCTGAAGCATCCTCAAGTTGCCTACCTTTTCCCAAATGTGTTTTCTGTCATTTGATGCGTATGGGGTCCATAATGCTATAATAATTGTGGGGAAAAATTTTCCTAATTATAGTGACGATTTTAGTTTTCCCTCTCCAGTGAGTCCCATTTCAAATAAAACCAGTAGACAAATTGCAATTGTGGGTGCAGCAGTATATGAGAATGCTGTAAATCAAGTATTTTGAGTCTGTATTTGTCAGCACGTGACCAGCAGCCAGATTTTCCAGGAAGACCTCTTAAATCTTTAATAATCCTCCCTAACTTCAGTAATGCTCTTTAACAACAGTTTTCAGTATTTGAGCCAAGCACACAACTTTCTCTTCCCATTCATAAGTTGGGGTTCCTACCAACTTCTTTCACTCTCTTTTCGTTGAAATTAAATGGTCATGGTTAGCTCTAATAACCTACTTTTTCGCTACACTTAATTTCTGCTACAAAATTCCCCAGTTCTTTTATGTGCACATCTGTTTTGAATGGGCTGTTCACCAAAGAAGGAACTGATAATGGGTACTTTGTGCTATTTGGTATTATTGCTAGTTCTAAGATTGACAGCTAGCATTGGCAATATGCTCTTGTTTAGAAGGCATTTTTTTTAACTGGACAACAATATGATGACATTAGGCAGAACATCAGTAGTGGAAGGAGGGTTACTAGCAGCAGCATGTTATCCACTAACACTTGTTTGTTAGTATGGCTGTTAACTTTATGGCTATTTTCTTCCCTTTTCCTGATATTTTAACAACTGGCCCTTGTTCTCTGAGGCCAGAAGGGATCATTGTGATCATCTAGTCTGATGTCCTGTCTAACACAGACCACAGAACTTCCTCAAAATAATTCATAGAGTAGACATTTGAAAAAATATCAAATCTCAATTTAAAAATTGCCAGTATCAAGAATCCAAAGATTAATTACCATCACTGTTTTCAGTTTGAATTTGTCTATCTGTAACTTCTAGCCTTTGGATTGTGTTATACCTTTCTCTGCTACTGAAGAGCCTATTATTAAACATGTGTTCACTGTGTAAGGTACTTATAGATGTAACTCAATTGCCAGTTAGCTGTCTGTTTGTTAAGAAAATTTCAGCTTCTTAAATCCATCATCACAAGGCATGTTTTCTAACCCTTTAATTATTCTTGTGGCTCTTCTTTGAACCCTCTCCAATTTATCAGTATATTTTTTGAATTGTGGACACCAGAGCTGAACAAAGTATTACACCAGTCTTCACACAAGTGCCAGATAGAGAGATGAAATAACCTTTCTCCTCCTTCTTGAGATTCCCCTGTTTATGCATCCAGTGATCGTGTTAGCCTTTTTGTCCACAGAGTTGCAGTGGGACCTTGTTTTCAACTGATTATCTATTACCACATTCAGATCATTTTCAGTCTACTCACTTCCCAGGATAGCATCCCTCATCCTATTGTACTGCCTACATTCTTTGTTCCTAGGTGTATGTGTTTACCTTTAGCTGTTCTAGAATGCATATTGTTTGCCTGCACCTAGGTTACCAAGTCTTCCAATCATTCTTTACCAGTCACGTGTCCTCTTCATTATTTATCACTCCCCCTATTTTTGTGTCATCTGCAAACTTGATCAGTGATGATTTTATGTTTTATCCAGGTCATTGATACAACATTTCAATAGCATAGGGCCAAGTATCAATCCCTGAAGTACTCCACTTGAAACACATCTGCTTTATGATGATCCGTCACTTACAATAAATTTTAGGACCTATAAGCTAGCCTGTCTTTAATCCATTTAATGTATGTCATGTAGGATTTTATGAAAATATAGCGTGATGCCAAGTTAATTGCCTTACAGAAGTCTACTATATCAACACTCTTACCTTTATCAACCAAAGTTGCAATTTCATAAAACGATCAAGTTAGTCTGATGAGATCTATCATCCATAGACTCTTGTTGATTGGCATTAGTCACAATTAATAATGCATTAAACCACTCCATTCTCCTGCCTGGCATCAATGTCAGACTGACAAGCCTGTAAGTCCCAAGTCAACCTGTTTACCCTTTTCAAATATTGGCACAACATTAACTTCCTCCCAGTCTTCTAGAACTTCCCCAATGTTCAAGACTTACTGAAAACCAGCATTAATGGTAGGTTCTTTAGCTAACTACTGTAAAACTCTTGGATGTAAGTTATCCAATTTAAAAATGTCTGACTTCAGTAGCTGCTGTGTAACATCCTCCCAAGATACCAGTGGCATAGGAAGAGTGTTGTTAGCATCATATAAAATGCTACATTATATATTTCTTCCCAAATATTGAAATTTTTATTTTACACTCCTGCCTTTTTGATAATTTTACCATTTTCACCTGAAAAAGGGCTAATGCCATTATTAGGATTCTTTTTGTTCCTAAAATACTTTAAAAATGCCTTCTTATTGTCCTTAACTCTGTCGGACATAGATTTGTCCTTATATCACTTTTCGTCCTTTATCAATTTTCTACAACTCCTAACTTTTGCTTTAGATTCATTACTATCTATATATTCTTTCTTCCATTTATTTTGCTCTCTATCTAGCTATGATGTATATTTGTTAAATATACATATCTTCTCCTTCCATTCTAAACCAGGTCAGTTTTTAACCGATATGTTCTTCTTCCTCAATTGTGGGATTGTGGCTTTTGTACCATTGACAAAACTGCTCTTAAACAATTCCCAATTATCATTCACAATTTTTCTGATTAAATTCTTTCTCCCAGCTGATTTGGTCTATAATTGTTTTCAGCTGTGTGAAATCGGCCTTAGTAATCAACAAGTATATATATTACTGTCATGGACTTTATTCTACTTGCACATTATAAATGTGATCAATATAGTTTGTACCTAAGCTACCATAATTTTTAGTCCCTTGTAATTTGTCAAGATGAGGTTCAATGTAGAATTTCCCCATGTTGCATACAACACTTTTTCAGTTAAGAAATATAATGTTTTGCTAATCCATTTCTCAAGTTCTTTTCATATTGAATACTAATGGGTTTAGCATAATCTCAGACACTGTGGGTTGAACGTTTAATGTTGAAAGTGTGCTTTGTTTATGGAGACAGAGTGGGGGTGGAGGAGGTAGAACAAGGTTAAAAAAATCCAGTAGAAAAAGTAGAACTTTTCCCCCCTCTATACTTTTTTCTTGTGGGAAAAAAAATCTTTTTTTTAAAAAAGAATTGTAGAACGTTTTGTTTTAAAAATTCAAATATTTGATAGAACTGCTCTCTCCAAACACATTTTTCCATTTGTCAAAGCAAAAAATACTCCTAAGATCTTTTTGGTTTTCAGTCTGTTCTCCCACCCTTTCTCTTCCTTTCACCCACCCAGTAGTTGCCATCAATGCGTAAACAGAAAAAGAAAAAAGAGAGGAAGGAGGGAGAAAGGAATTTAAAAAAATTTTTTTTTTTTTTATGAATCTCAATTATTTTTTCGTTAGCTCTAGGTAAAAAGAGAGTAGACAGCAGGCGGAGGGAGAACATGAAATGAAAGACTGGGATGAAGTGAGAGAAAAGAATTTTAATAAAGCTACTATAATACCATGTGCAAAGCACCAACTAGTGACAGTGCAGCTTCTGCAGTAGTACTCCTCTTCCTTGTGCTATATAAAACACAGGCAGTCCTTTAACTACTAAAATGTGTGTGCTGGTTATTAATATAATACTAGAAAAACACATATAGATTTAAGATATAGGAAGAGAAAAGTGCTTTGAACTAAGTGTTGTTCGGTGAATCCCAAAGCTGGTCTGATAAGTCAGCAAAAACATGAACCGTGAAGTTTGCCCACAGGCAATGGATAGCATGCTCTGAATATCATGTGTGTAATAGTTTTATGGTACACATGAAAAATTGTCTACTCCCAATTACAGTAACAATACTTAGCACTAAACTACCACCTTACATCTTCAAAGCACTATTAATTTATCATCACAAGAGTCTTGTTAGTTAGGTAAGCCTTTTTGCTAGAGCAGAGTAAATTATTCACAACAAATAAGTTATCTGAGGAATGTAATCTGTTTTGCTATCAGTACATACATGAGCAGATTTCCTTTTTTAGAAACTCTATTCAAAATTATTCAATTTGTGGCATTTTTACTAACTGTTCTAATTGCATACAATTCTTTAAAAATGTTAGTGATTTGATCTTTACCTATTAGTTGCTTGGATACATCACATGGTCCTTTTAGGCTTCCTGAGCAGGTAAAGCTACAAATACTCACTCATGCTGGTTATTTACTGTATCAACATTCTTTTCTAGGACTAAGAGGATCAGAACAAAGCCTGGGATCTGGAAAAGAGCAGACAATGGTAGGCAAGCAAACTTGAGGTGAATCTTGTCACCATAATGTGCTGGTGGATCCTCAGTCCTGGAACATTCTGAATCCCCAGAACTGCAAGTGTCAGGATAAAGTCAACAGCAAAGTAACAACCTGGGAGGGCAGGAAGAAAATGGAAAGACCTGAAGCCAAGAGATAAGCAGAAGATGGCATAATGCTTAGGAGATCTGTAAGGAAATATCTATACTAACCACCCATGATAAAGTACTCCTGCAAGGGGATCACAGTGTGACGGACTGGCATAAAATGACTAGCCAGAGTAAAAGTGAATATCCCCAAAGCCTCATCCATTACCAGCACACCATCCTGATAGTTCCACACACCAGCAATCTCATCTTAAAAGCCCTGTTGTCAGTATTTCCTTCCTTCAGTATGCTTACCATGAAATGCTGCACCACTCTTCACCACGTGCTAATTCCGTAAACTTTGCCTTACTGCTGTTGTAAGATTAAGATTAATACAGTCATCGTCACTGCTTGTTGTTGAGTAGTCCGAAACAATGCAATGAGTATCCTCCTCAGACTTGCTTCTGTATCCTACTTTTGCAGGTACATCTGGACTATGAGGAGAGTCTGCCTATTGGAAAGGGAAAAAGTCTGCATAAAGACTTCCAGCATCTTCAAAGGAGGAAACTATTGTCATGCTGTTGTTGAAACATATATATACACAAGGTACTTTTGATAGCCTTCCCTTCACCTTCAACACCATCCCACCCCAGTGCCACTTAGCCTAGGGAGCCCTCTGAGAAATAAACAGCTGTCACAAGGAAAAGGACAAAGCAGAGGTAAGCCATGATCCCTTTCTTGGACTACCCCGTGACCCTTTGAACACACTGTAATCGCACTGACTCCTTTTTGTTTTGTCCCTGTGAACCACAAAGACTATATCCTACAATTTATCCAGGTGAGCATGGCTAATTTCACTTTTTTAATCCTCTCACTGCTCCACTGAAAAATTGCTAGTGGACAACAGGAGCCAGGGGCAGAAGCTAGGGTGCAGGGCAGTAGCTGGGCTGGGGGGCAGGCATTTGAGGGGCAGCAGCTGGGGTGGGTGAAGAGGGCCCGGACCTGTGTGAGGGGGGCCCAGAAATTTAGGAGGGATCCGGAACCTGCCAAAGCGTACTTTAACCCCTGTGAAGTCTCATGCAACCAATAAATTTGTTAGTCTTTTGAAGTCCCACAGGACTCCTTGTTTGTTTTGCTGAACTAGACTAACATGGCTACCCCTTTGAGTACTGGAAAGAGCCTTTGATGAAGTAAGAAACCTCTTGGCTACTGTGGGATGCCAGAGGTGATAACCCAAGTGTTCTTCTTTTCTGTTCCTGTACTTTGGTTGTGGGAGATGGGTATTCTCCTGATGGGACATGGTGGTGTGAAACCTATGGGAACCACGGGGGGGGGGGGACGGGGCTTTAGACAAACCTTACCTGGACCCCCTATGGATGACACAGGTTGTGGCCAGTTTAGGCCGGGGCAGGGCTGCTGGCTGGGAGGAGGAGAAAAAAGGGCTGGGAAAAGAGGAGAGGGTAGAAGGAAGATGGGAGTCTGAGAGGCAGGATCTCCGGGACTATTCCTGGGGGGCTTACTGCTAGACCTCCTGGTTAATCTGAAAGCCGACTGTCCTAGCTGCTGTGCAAACTGTATTGCTAATAAACCCTCTGATTTCTACACTGGCTGAGTGTCACTGCTGATTGGGACAGCTGGGACCCTCCTGGAGGGAGGACCCATCCCAGGGGAGAACAGACAGAGCAAGGATCGGACCCTCTGGGCCTGGATTTGGGAGCTAGCTACAGGTAGCATGGAGACCTGAAGGATTCGGGAGAAAGCTCCACTGTAGTGGAGTCCTGATTGTCTGTGAACAGAGGGGATCCAAGCATGCAGTCTGCGGTCTCCATGACACAGCCCTATAACTACAGCTAGATGGAAGTTGTTTTCTAGTCCCACAACAATTTTAACTTTTTTTTAAAAAAAAAAATCCACCTCAAAATGGGCTGAAAAGTCAATAAAATCTCAAAAACTTTCATGAATAAAATATGAACATATTTTTAATCTGGATCAATTGAAATATTTTATTTGGATAATTTTGAAATGTTTTCATTTCAATATTTTTACCTTTTTAATGTAAATTTCTAAACTAAAATTTCTAAATGTAATGTCATTTCAATTTGAAAACTGAAGATTTCCAGTGGGACATTTTGACATCTTTAAACATTTTATCAAGTTTCTTTTTCTATCTTATGTTTTGTCAAATCTGACTTTGTTTTGTGAACATTTTTGGTTCTGACAAATTTGCATTTTTGAGAGAAGAAAATGTTTTTTTGAGAAATTCCTTAATGATAACCCACTCTAATGCAATAATTGTCTGCATCAACTCCAATGCAATTTATTTGTTTCTATTAGTTACAGTATATTGTATTATCAGTATCAGTAAATCTAGAGTATTATAGATGTATGGAAAGTGTCATGCATGAGTCCACATAAGAGCATATATTACCCACAACTTAAAAAAAAAAAAAAGGTTATTTAACTTTTAGGAACACTAAAAACACAAACTGTGTCACATAAAATTAGAAATCAGTTCATAAAACAGTAATAACTGACCTGCACAATGTAAATTTCCTGAAATGTGCACTTGTATAGGCAGCAAGTAACAGCTAATGAAGGGAGTTTACAGAGCTGATTAACAAGGCCCTATGCTTTTTATTAGACTCATTTTGCTAATCCCTAAAATTAAGGAATTCCAGGTGTATGGAGCCAAGTATGCAAATGATTTCCTTCCGACTAGCTGCTGATTTCATAAAAGGTTCTCCAAACAGTGAAATAAAATACAACATGCATAATGCCGAAAGCTTTACTGTGTATGAGAGAACAGTTGGGCTTTAAACAGTTCAGACAAGCACCGTGTGTTGTAAACTCACCACAGATTCAGATTTGAACAAAGCTGTAAAATAAGTATAACTAAATAAATTAAAGGAATGAATAAAACAAAGCAAAAACTGCTGTTCCTTCAATTTGCTGCAAGTCAGTTCAGCAATTAGTAGAGCTGAAAACAATATACCCCCAAATTAAAGTGATCAGACTTTACTGTAAGATGCATTGAGCTCTGCTGGAGCAGAAAAAGATATAAAAATGATAAACGGAGCTATCATAATCTGCCAGAGATGTACCAGTTTGTTTGGTAGTATGTTGCACTGTCTGTACTTCTGCTGTATGGTTACACAATGAACATGGCACACTAGCTCGACAAATGTCTACCTTACACTTTAACTTCATAGGTGAAATGCCAGCCCCACTGAAGTCAATGGCAAAACTCCCTTTGATTTCAGTGGGGTCAAGATCTCATCCTGTTACTAAAATAAAGAAGTAAATAACATCTTCAATCCTTCACTGCCATCTGCTGTGTTCATTTGGCCCCAAATTCACCAAGATATTTAAGAACATGAGGAATTGCGTTGACTTCTAACCCTGATATTAGATGTATTTTTGCCTTTGCATGTTCTTTAGTATTTAGAACCTAATAGGCTTTAAAATGCTAACTTTGAGGGATGGAGTAGGGTAGTAGAATGCATTTCATACGTTATGCCCATGATTTATAATATTACACATGGAAATGTATTCCCATTTATCTGCAGCCAGCTAAGGAAATTGGAAATGTGTTGTGGAGTAACTTCAAAACTTATTTTCCTTCCTCTAATCCATTCTGTATGACACCTTCTTTTATACTAATTCTTCATATAGAATTTTTCATTAGTAGATCTGTCTTTTACAAAGGAGGTCAGTACATTTTGCCCATTTTGCAGATGGGAAAACTCCTCAAAGGGCTAGTAAAAAAGTAGGGCAAAGAACCAAGTCTCCTGAGTCCCAATTCAGTATGCTATCCACTTGGCCATCCTAATTAGTGTAAGAGGTCTCTTGTGTTTTGCTTGTAGTTCTGGATGTGACAATAAGCGTTTCTTGTTGGCAGGAGAATCGCTTTCTACCTTCATCTACTAAATTTGGTTTCTCAGCAATATTTGATGTGCTTCTGCTCCTCAAAATAGTGACAATGCCAAGAGAATAGGGCATTTCCAATTAAATATAACATAAAAGGACATACACACAAAAATGTGTTCTATTAACATGTGAAAATACTTACTAATATTTAACAGTAAATAAGTAATAATTTGTTTACTGTTTTTCTTCTACTGTACTTTTATAAGAGGGAGAAGGGAATACTAAATAGATTCACTCTTAGGACTCAGCCCTACAAACTAATCCTTATTTATTGATGTCAGTGGGATTACTGAAGTAAATCAAGACTCTACTCATTATGATTTTGCAGGATTGGGTCCTCACATGGCCACAGTCACAGCTAATGGTATTTGATGAGTCAAACTGATTTCTACCCTCACTTCAGTGTGAACCTCTAGTGCAGCACATTGAGCTGATGGAGACTAATACAAACTTCGAAGCATCTGAGGAAGTGGGATCTTCTCCCACGAAAGCTCATGCGAAAAATAAATCTGTTAGTCTTAAAGTGCCACACAACTCCTTGTTGTTTTAATACAAATTGAGCCATGACTCTGTTAATGGTTAATCTAAAGCCTCTGTACTGAACACACCCAGATTTGGTGAAAGTTCACATCAGCAACCAAGCATTGTGGCTTTGGTCCATCTCAGATGGGAAATACCTTGATGAGAGACTTAATCAAATGCCATTTTTGCAACTCTGTCTTTAATGCCTATTAGCTCAGTGTCTTACTTACTGCTAATTATATTAAAAAGACTGTGGTGAGAAGAGTTTGGATGAGGCTAGAACAGTCGTAGGCAATTATTATTACTAATTTGTCAAGAAAGAGAAAGTGTTAGGGGTTGGAGTGACAGAAAGTGATCACGCCGATTGAGCACTCGGGGCAGTAGTTCATAGTCAGTGTTACATAGAACAGGCCAGTGCTTTTTTTAGGTCCCCTAGGATAGATGTAGGAGGGAGTGACCAGTGACACTTGTGAACAAGCAGCCTGGGGCAAAGGTCAGAAGCAATTGTTTGCAATGTGCCCCTTTCTAAATGGAATGTATTTAATCTCACCCTTCATCTTTAACAAGCTGTGATAGTGTCTTGTTAGGTCACTGTGTGAAAACAGTACCTTCATGTGGGATATCATTTTAGACTGATTTTGAATATTTTAAATAAAATGAAAAGGGGTGAAAACCCTCTTGCAAATGAAATCAATGAGCTGATTATTAAGCTAATCATAAATACAAAAGTAGCAGCATGCTGCAGCCTTCTTCATAAATTCATCATACAACTAGTATAAGAAAACCTTTTACAGCTTCATGAAGTATGTCACACATCCAGCCCATGGGTAACAAGAGTAAATACAGCTCAGAATCGTATTATCCAGACCTGTGTGTAAAACAAAGAATTCTTTCATGAATGACCCAATTAGTGCAACCAATGTACATGTTCAAAGTCTAGGCATGAACCAGATATACATGGACTATTATATGCTAAGAACTCTGCAAAAATATAGCTGAGTTTTTGGAAAGAAAATTAAAACCAAGATTTAGACATTTCATCTTTGAAATTTTGATTAAAAAAATTAGAGACAAAAATCTGATCCTGCACCATGTATTATGACAACAAGAACAAAATATTATTATTATTATTGCTACTACTACTTACTAAATAATGCATGTTTGTAAGACCAGGTTCAGGTTTATATACTATTAAAAACGTAAAAGTTGAAAGTCAGTTTCAGTAAACTACATTGAACTGAAATAGGATTAATAATTATACTCCAAGTTATTAGACCTAACTTGTCAGTCAGGACAATAGCTAACCCAAAATCAATGACCACCACTAATATTAATTTAACTATAACAACAATGTGAGTATGTGCCTTTCGCAGTCTACTCTAAAATAAAGTGCATTTTCTATGTAGAAACCAAACCATACCTGTCTTGGGACCTGCTTTGTTATCAGTAACAAAGTTGTTTAGTTTATACTTTTCCGGGGGGAGCATTGCTTCTGAGGTGAAGCATGCACACAACACAGCCTAAGACCCTGTCCCACTGATCCCCTATCACCCTTTCCTAGCAAGACCCATCATCTGCTCACGAGGGGATGTTTCATGAAAACAATGCTAGTCTTTTACATATCCCTTCTCCCACCCACCCCCAGCCCAGCTGTTAGTCATGCCCAGGGTATTCACTCTCTGTAATTCTCTCGCTCTTTCCTAAGTAACTCACTTGGCATCTCACCTCTAAGATCCTTGTTGTTTCTAAGGGAGCTGCTGTCTCAGGCATCCATGGCTATGAACCAGTATTATGACCCACGGGTGAATTAAAATATACTGAATGACAACCCAAATAAAGGGACAAGATAATGAGTGGACTACACCCATTCAGTCGCCTTTCTGATATCCCATTTGGAGGGGAATGAGAGAACCGTCCTCATGAGAGAAGGGCCACCTCACCAAGCTTTGCTGCCTGAAGGGGATCTGGAAGCATCCCCCCCACCACCACCCAGCATCTACTCACACAAACTTCTGGGCACACCTAAGTACATTAGGCTACCACAACTTTCCCTTTGTGTGGGGACAGTGCAGCCCCTGGCAACCTTTAACTGCAAACCTCCAATGGAGTACATTAAGGCCCCAGCTGCAGTCAGAAACCAAGCAATCTCTTTGGTATTTCCCTTTCAAAACATATTTTTGTGTGCTACACAATTTTTTCCAGCATAGAGATGGGCTAGGACCAGTCATAACTCATACTCTCTTAGGCAAACTGTCTAAAATCTGTTTTAGAGCAAGTATGTCCTTCAGTTTCCCCATTGTATAGTATTCCATTTTGAACCATTGAGTTGCCTTCAATCCATGGTTGGGTGAAAGTGTGTAGCTGGGAAAAGGCTTTTAGCGTCTGGTATACAGAAAGCAAAGAATAACATAAATTTTATTATTTTTGCCATTTTTCAGTGCCAAAAATTGTTCTGAGCTCAAAACTACTGGTGACGCTGAGAAACATATTTAGAAGTGCAACAGAACCAACTTGTGTTGAAAGCTGATAGGCTTTTGCCTTTTTGAGACCCTGGTTTGAATGGAAAAACTCCCATTGACCCAGTGAGGAGTGGGCCACCCAGGAAAGGGACACTTGTTTATGTGAAGGTGAAGAGGCTTTTAACTGGAGATAACCAAATACAAAAGTGAGAACCTATAGGGGAGAGCTTCATGCAGTAACTTCAGTGCCTGCGAAAAGCATGCAGAGCTGTAAACATATTTGGAATTGATTCTTTTAATAGACTGACTGACTTGGCTTGTACCTCTTCATTCCATGCAGAATGAAGAACTACTGCTTTCTATCTTTGGTAGTCCCGTGCTGCAGTCTGAGTTTCTTTCCAACTGTCAGTTCTGCTTCTGTTATGTGTTTCCATCTTGTCCTTTGTCTACCTCATCACTCCTTGCCTTGAAGATGCCAGTCCAGTGTCTGTCTCATTATGTTTTTCAGTTCTTTCCTCCATGTGTGTCCCAGCCATTTCTATTTTCATTCCATAATTTCCTAAGCTACCTGTTCTGTTTCATACTTCTCCAGAGTTCTCCCTTTGTCATATCTTTTTTTTTCCCCTGGAAAACTGATGTTAAGACTAAGTCTATGGCCACTAGTTATAAATACTTGGTGTTTAAATAATAAAGTCTTGATAAGCCTGCAAGTTTCAGCACCATATAATAAAACTCACTATACTATGAAGTATAGTTCAGACTATAAGGTTTCTGTTTCTCCAGATCAGTTTTAGGATTGTGAAAGCATGTTTGGCTTTTTGCTATTCTGGTTTTAATGTCTTCAGCTGTTCTACCTGTTTGCTTATGATGCTGTCAAGATACATGAAGTGTCAATCCCAGAACGTGTTTCTTCTCATTTGTTGATCCCCATAATTTTAGTTTTCTTGGTGTTCATTTTCAGTCATGCTAACTATGCATAGGTCTGGAGATGATTTGTTTAGCTTGCATATCTCTATGAATATGGAACAGGTAGTTCACATCATTTGGAAAGTGGAGGTCTTCTAGCCTCTCCATGAAAGTTCATTGTATACCCCAATTTTTATTTTGTGGTGTTCTTTATTATCCAGTCATGAGTTATAGGTAGCATGAGACATCTTTTTCTGATGCCAATAGTTACCTGGGATGACTTAGTCAATTTGCTGTTAGCTATTACTTTGCCTTTCATATTTTCATAAAAGTGATAAATTATATTCGCTATTTGGGGGTGGGGGACTTCAAAGTATCAAAGGCTTTTTGGAAATCTATGAAATTCAGGTACCCCAGTGACCGCCATTCTGTTGATAGTTCTATGTTACAGATAAGAGTTGTTATCTGATCTGTGCATTTCTTCTTTCTGAATTCAGTCTTTTCTTGCCATAGCCTGGAATCTACTGCTTTATTTAGTATGTCTAGGATAATGTATGCAAGTATCTTACTTGCATTAGACAGCAGTTGAATGCCCCTCCAATTTCTGTACTGTCTAGTTTCCTCTCTTTGGTAGCTTCATTTCCACTTGTTCAGTATTTTTCCTTTGTCCCATACCTTTTGTAAAAGACCTAACAAAATGTCTTGTGTATTCTATGAGTCTGCTTTGAAGACCTCTGCTAGGCTATTGTCCAGACTTGGAGACATTTCAATTTTTAATTAATTGACTGCCCAATTTATTTTTACTTTACTAAAAGATTCTAATTCAACATCTAAATCCTCCCTTTCCTCTGTTTCTGAGCAGTTGACCTCTAGTGCCCCATTCAACAGTTGACTGAAATACTGCCACCATATACTTAATTCTTCTGATGTTGTTATTGCTAAATTCCCTCAATCTCTTGGATTGTTTGGTTGGTGTTTATTCTTCTTCCTGACAGCTGTCTAATGATGTTTTACAGTGTCTTCATGTAAGTTGTGCTATGACAATCTGTGCATCACTTGCTATTTTGTCTATAAAATTTCATATATCTTTCCTGGCACTCTTTTTGACCTCTTTTTTCTTTGTGGAATATTCCTCCTGGAGTCAGTATTTCTTTATCCATGTTCTTGTTTCTATTTTCTACTTATGTGAAAAGTTCCTTTATATGTTTCCATTTGCCTTATACTTTTCTATCATCTTTAAGAGCCTGGTATCTGCTTACATGCAGAATTTTAAATACTTGTGGTGGTGGTGTCTGTTATAGCTTGATGACATCACACATGGGAATAGCTGATGTTTGGTTCTTTTACTTTTTGTTTTTATTCCCCATCTAGCTATCACTGATGCATGATCCTTTCCTGTGTGTTCAACTTATCTCATGTCTAGTAAAGTGAGCAAAAAATAATTCTTCCACTGACCAAGTCATTAATTTCACAAAAATCAAAACATTTAATCATTTTCATTCATTTCACTGAGATCTTATTGCTAGATCTGCAGCATTGAAAAAAATATAGCCTTAGCTATCTGAATTTGATGTTTAGAGTTAGAAAAAATGAAATAAACCTTTGCAGACAACCGTACAGAATCAAATGGGTTAAAAGTTGTTTCTTTGGCAAGCTTGTGAACAATTCACAGTTAGACTTATTAAAATAAGGATTCCTTTTCCAAAGTCTATTGTCAGGAATTAGTTAAAATTCCAGAGCTTTGTGACCAACCTTATTGGAAGATTTATTTAAAATGTCATCAGTGTTTCCTAAAGCAGTCAGTCTGATTGTCCATAACACCTTTAAGTTAACTATGCAAGAAACTCATCCTCATCTAGCACAGTTTACATATTCAGTTATATTTATAAAAAACATCCTGAAAAATCAGATCCTCTTGAGAAAAATTTTAGGTCCATATTTAGTTTCCGAAAGTAAGTGCCTGAATTTCAAAATGCTAAGAACTGATGGTCTTCAATAGGAACTGCTCATTATTCAGTATTTTGAAAATTCAGGTCACTTATTTAAGAGCTTAGGTATGGTCTTAATGCCTATTTTTAAAAATCTTGGCCCAAATGAGTAGGTGTTGTCTCTCATTACTTTCCAAAATATTTTCTGTGCAGTTATATTTGGCATGTAATTCTAGTCTCTTTAATATACAGGGAGGATGTTATGGAAATAGGGTCAGCCAGGGACTCACATCTAAGAGTATGACTAGAGAAATTATTTATAACTCTAAATAAGATTACCAGTAGACATAGTATCAGCTTATCCTAAAAAGGGTAGGACTGGGGAGAAATAATTGTACTAAAATATCATTGTATGTACACTGAGAAATATAGTAAATAAAAGTAGTAATACATTTGCTTTTGGAAAAGGGTTGCACAATATTTTTTTCTTCTGTATACTTGTGTAATACTGTAAAGCTCTTCACTGAAAAGGAGAGGGGGGAATGGATTGTGCATACTTCCTGGCCTTCTTTCATTTTAAAATTTCCTATTCATTCCTCAGCTTGTTTACCTGGTGATCCACTTTTCTCAACTGTATAGGAACCATAGATGGCAAATATATACATTGTCAGGGGATGGAAAGACAACATACTGTCCTCATCACAAAGGAAAAACTAATTTGCACCATGACTATATATTTAGAGATTAGGGCTGTCAATTAATGGCAATTAGCTCAAGCAGTTGACACAAAACAAAGTTGCAATTAATTACAGTTTTAACTGGAACTGTTAACAATAGAATACCAATTTGAATTTATTATGGATATTTTGGATGTTTTTCTATATTTTCAAATATATTGATTTCAATTGTAGCACAGAATACAAAGTGTGCAGTGCTTGCTTTTCATTATTTACCAATTCAATTGAAACTGATTAATCACAATTATTTTTACATAGCAATTAATTGCAATGATTTTTTAATCATTTGATAGCCCTATTAAAGATTAAATTCATAATGTAATACTGCTTTTCACATGATATAAAACACCAACTCAGAACTCAAGCAGTTCTTGAGAATATTAAATCATTCTGGAATTGGAGGTGCAGGGGGGGAGAAAGGAAGATGAGGTGAATCAGAGTAATTGGGTATTATTTCTCATGTATGTTTTGTTACTCTAACTTTTCTAGAGAGCATTTAAGTTATTTGATTTCTAAATCTCTATTACATTTCTTAATCAATCATATTCTGAACATAAGAAATTATATGTTCATTTATCATCAGCAAAGTCTCGGGTCTCCTTGTCGCTATGAGTTGTGTAGTATGCAGCACTATCTTGTATTTGATCACATTATCAACAAAGACTAGGTGCCAGAGGGGTAGCTGTGTTAGTCTGCATACAGCAAAAATAATGAGCATCCTGCGGAACCTTAAAGACTAACACATTTCTATGGACATAAGCTTTTGTGGGCTCCAACCCACTTCGTCAGATGCAAAGACTAGGTAGTTGCCTAAATAAGGGTTTGACTGCTACAGGTTAGAGTGCTTTAGTGGTGCCTCTGAGACACTGCAAAGGAGATGCTTCCCACAATGATAGAAAAAGTGATTTCCACCATTGTAGGTAATTCACTTCCCTGAGTGGTAAGAAATATTCTTCCATCGATCTAGTCACATCAACAGCACAGGTTTGTCCAGCATAACTAGAGTGCTCACGTCCCTGAGTGATGTAGCTATGGCTCTCTAAATTTTAAGAGTAGAGGTCAAAGATTAAGCATTGGGCATAGTCCTTGGCACTGAGTGGAAGGAAATATCAAGACCTTTGTGAATATGTTCTACTACTTCAAAAAGGGTAGAGTAAAAAAGTGCGGGATGTAACTGGAGAGTGGGTGTGTTTGAGAAGACTGAGTTTTTCTGTGAATTTGTACATCCAGATGAAGCTCTTGTGCCTAAGAACAGTCCACAGCTTTTTTTCCTGCTAGTACGGGGATCAGCAACGCAGGCTCAAGCAGCCACCTGTGGCTCCCTGAGCTTCCCCTTCTGGCTCCTTGGTAATCTCCGTCAGGGAGCCAGGTGTGCTTCGGGGACTCCCAGCTGGCACCAGCATTTAGGCTGAATTAGGGGGCTCCCAGCTGGCACAGGCCCCCACTTTTGGGACCCCAGGGTTGCCCCCACCTTCCCATCAGAATTGCATAAGGTGGAAGCAGCCCAGTGGCCACGCCGCAGACCCTAGTGCTGGTGGGGGACATGGGGGCAGCACGCACTCTCTCCAGACCTCCCTCCGCTGATGGGACAGAGCAGCACTGCCCCACCTACTCCCAGCCAGCTGTCCCTCCCAAGAGCAGCTGGTGGAGAGCCACAGTTTGTGGAGGAGAGGCCTTTTAATGGTCCGCTCTGCAGAATTCAGGCCACTTCAACCCAGGCCTGAACAGAGGCCACCTCACCCCCAGGCCCTGGATCAGGCCCGTTCAGCCCTGGAGTGGCTGGGTCAAAGCGGCCTGAACTCCGCAGAGGGGCCATTCCAGGGCTCTGCCTCCACAAGCCGCAGCTCTCTGCTGGCCACACTTGGGAGGGACGGCTAGCTCGCTGTAGGCAGTGAAATGCTGCTGTGCCCCATGAATAGGGGGAGCGATGGAGGGAGTGCACGCTCCCTGCCAGCACTAGGGGGCCGTGGCGCAGCTCATATAGTTGTGGTGGGAGGGTAGAGGGGAAATTGCTCTTCTGCTCCGTTGGGTTGCTGACCCCTGTGCTAGAAGAAAGTAAGAATTTTGTGACCACACAACAGCATTTCCATTAATAGAGGTTTGCTTCTAAGTGTAGACTTTTTGCCTTGTGTTTATAAGCACAAAACTCCATTGATGCCTAAAATCACGAGAGCCTATGCTGGTTGGAGTTAGAACTGCGGACTGACACATGAAATGCAAGCTGCTAAGTGAGGTTTCTTGTGGCTGAAGCTGGAACTGCAACATTTTTAGTTCCAGCTGGGGCAGAAGTCTTTAGCTTCCAGGAAATTCTTGCAAGATTACAATAAGTTTGAAAGAAAAGTGTTGAAAACCATATGACGAGCAAAATTATTGAGAGGTAACGGTACTTGAAAATCTTAATCTGTATTGTGTAGGATCAAGTCTAGAACAGTAAGCATTTATCAGTAGTTATCATACAGTGGGATGTGAAACAAACAGGGAGTCCTGTGGCACTTAAAAACTAACAATTATTGTTGTACGTGAGACACCACAGAATTTCCCTAGTCTTTAAACAGCAGAAAAATAAGTACTTGGAAACTGTGGTGTGGTGGCTGTTGGAAAATGTTACATACTTAATAGTGTCCACTGTAGATTTTCTTTGTCAGAAGACAGAACAGTTTTCTCCCAATGTGCTCATGAATTGCTGGCAGTGCTTAGGTGATCTGAATCTTGGCAACCTTGGAATTCAGCACTTTAGGGGGGAAAAAAATCAAATAGTTTATTGGCTGCCAACCCAGCGGGTTGCTGAATATCTTGACAGTATTTAAAGTCGCTAAAATTATTTGCATAATGGCCATTAGTTCTAGTGCAAAAGAATAACACGACTCATTCCTCTTACGAAAAAAATGAAGTTTATGTGCAAAACAGTCTCTGATTCATCTCCTGTAGTAGTTATAGAGGGCTGAATGCCAGTGCTTGTGCTTAATTTTCTTAAAGTGGCAGCACTGTGGAATAAGCAAAACCAAATTGGCTTTGTTGAATCACAAAAATAATCACAAAATAAAATGTACAAATTTAATATCCATGTCCTTAAAGCACAATAGATTTTAATAAGGTGTTGAATAACTCAGAGATTATCTGTGTCTAGTAAAACACATTTCAAAGCCATTAGCTGGAGGTCAAAAGATGTCAGCCAAAAAAATGAGCTAGGATAGTCTGGCACAGGATTAAGTACTGAGAAGCAGAAAATTTAAGAAGAGGAATTCCCAGAGTGGTAGGAAGAGGCCACAGTCATCTAGCTAAGAAATGGTACTCTGAGTCACTCCAACGTGGGGAAAATTATACAAGTGGATAAAGGGAAGACCATTATGTGTATTGTAGAGTGGCTTTAGTCATTCATTCCATAGTCAAGATTGAATTTATTAGAAGGCAGAATTTCAGCCTGCATCCTTTTTCCCTCCATAAAGAAACTAACCATCCCTAAAATCTCAGATGGAACAATTGCATCCTAATATGAATCTTTTTCTGGAAAATTTGGAGAAAAATCAGCAGTAAATCAAAAATAAACTTCCTTTTTTGTTCATTCTTTGAAAATGTTCCTACATCTTTTGGTCTATTCTCTCTCCCAAATGACTTAACATTCAGACTCGGTATTTGTTTTGTTGCCCTTGCTTAGAAGTGCCTTTCAGTGTGTTTCGGAGGCAGGGGCTAAAGTATAATTTGTGGGGCCCTGAAACCCTTCTAAATTTACAGGCCGCCCTCAGCAGGTCTGGGGGGCCCCCTCACATGGGTCTGGGGGGCCCCAAAGTACCCTAGCTACTGCCCCCAATATCCATTCCCCTGTCTCCAAAATCCAACCCTGGGCCCCCAAATTCACCCCGTTCCCAATACCCAGCCCCAGCCTCCAATATCCGTTCCTGTGTCCCCAATATTCCCCAGCTCCCAATACCCAAAGCCCAAAATCTACCACCAGCCCCCAATATCCACTCCCCTGTCCCCAGTATTCCCCTAGCTCCAGCCCCCCCCAAATCCACCCATTTTCCCCCAATACCCACCCCCAACATGAGCTGATCCACCCCAGCACTTCCCAGCAGCTGACACATGAAATGCAAGGAGACAATCTCTGCAGGTTGCGCTTGGAGGCTTTTGCCTCCAAATGCAGCCTGTGCATGCACAAGGGAGCCAGGCACGCCCCTTCCCACTCTCCCCTGCCTGCTGGAATGCAGCAGAACAGCGTTCTGGGGCCTGCTGTTTTTAGGGGTTCAGTATTCAGGCCCCTAAAAATTGAAAATAAAATGGTGGGCCCCGGAACACAGTGTTCCAGCTCCATTTTCTATTTTTAGAGGGCCCCGAATGCTGAGCCCCTAAAAATGGCAGGTCCCAGAACGGCATTCTGCCACGTTCCGGCGTACTTTAACCTCTGTTGGTAGGGCTGGTGTTTATAATCTGTCGTAAAGTATACAGGAATGAGTTAATAGTCCACAAAAAAGAAATAGGCAGGAGCCAACATCAGGTCAAAGAAACTGCTACATCTGCCTACTGTTCAGGGATAGTTCCCATGTAGGTTTATCTGAGATAGGCCTGGTCTACACTGTATGCATATTTTGTTGGCAGTCCAAGGAGATATGCAAGTTACTTAAAAAAGCTTGCGTATCTCCCTCCAGCTGCCTAACTCCTAATCACTGTGGCATATCCACTTTGCTGAGCTGAAGGGAAAAACCTTCTCTTTGACTTAGTGTTATTCCACTTGAAGGAGTGGTCTTCAGAAATCAGCTTCCTGAATGACTGAGTGAGTCTTCGAAGACCCACTCAGTCAACTGAGAAGATCAATCTGATGATGATTAAATGGGGTTATCAAAAGTTATTGTAGCACTCTACATGTTATTTTTCATCAGTTAGTGATTATTTGCATTATGCAGAATATTAAATGATAAATGTAATAAATTACTTAACTGAATAATTTGAAAACTAATTTTGTTTTCAGGACTCTTTTCTGCACTGTATAGGAATGAGTGGGTTGTCATTAATTTATGTTGCAAAAAATGCCTACGGGAAGCAATTCTAGGTGATTGTTAAGATATTAACAGTGCCTTTAAGAGTGAATCAAGAGTATAACTTTTTTGTTAACCAGAAAGATGTGAAGACAGTCTTTAATGACTGACAGAGAAAATCTGTTTACTTTAACATCAA
Source organism: Podocnemis expansa (assembly GCA_007922195.1). Lineage (NCBI taxonomy): Eukaryota > Metazoa > Chordata > Testudines > Podocnemididae > Podocnemis > Podocnemis expansa. The sequence continues at coordinate 8,070,808 of ML682036.1, forward strand.
ATAATGAACAAATGTTTCCATGTTACAATATAGGAAGCTTTATTATTTTTCAAAGCTTTTCAGAAATTTTGTAATATCTTTTGGATGTTTTGGCACTTGTGAAATTGAATTTTCATTCTAAGGTTCCCATCCTCTGATTTATTCATGTGCGTAACTCAACACATCTTATTAGTCTTATTAATTTTGATGGAACTAGTCATGTGTAAAGCTATTCTCACGATTGTCTTTGCAAGATTGAGGCCCAAATTGTTCCAGTATGTACATCAGATTATAAATTGTTGTTGCAGCTTTCTATACCAAAGTTAGTAGATGTTAGTATAATCCACAGATTCAAATATATTGTTTTTCAAGTGTAATATGCACTTTTTATGAAGTGTGGATCTGTTGTAAGGATGAAACTTAACAGCCTTATGCATGTAATATAGAATACTGCCATCAATTTAATCTACAGAGGAGTAATAAATTATATAATGAAAAAATAATACAAAATCTTGAACCTAAATCTTAGCATTGATTTTATATTACCCCAAAATATAATTTCTATAGTCCAGGGAGTTACATCCTACAAGACACTAATAAGTAGCCATTGATCAATTAATGCTCAAATAGTGACAATATACAGTTAAAGTCTCAGAATGGAACCATGTCATCTATACCATCTGTGTTATCCATCTATGCCAAACAGTATACAATGTAAAATTAATTGAATAAGGAAGTATGTGATTGTTATTTTTGGCCAGAAAAGAATTTACAGTTTGACTTAACTCAGAAGTATATTTTCAGAGTAAGGTGGTTAATGACATATTCCAATGAGTACTAGTAACATCAACACATAAACTGCCCAAAATCCTATTACATTATCAAAGTATGTGAAAATAATCTCCATCTGATGTACGATGTGTTTCATTCCCAGTCTGTAACTCCAGAAATAGGTTTGCTAAATATGTTGCCTAATTCTGGATCTGAAGCATACTAGTCTCATAAAACTTTTTGTTTCAATCCCCCATGTGTACAGTGTCAGTTTTAATTTCATTTACCCCACAAGAGTACTGTTCCAGCTCAGGGACTGTAAGGTACTGGCAGTTAATGAGGCTTAAAAAAGTTTTAGTTGTACTACCGCATTAAGATTTAATCTCTCAGGGCCTGACTCTGCTCTGTAATGCACATTAATTTGGAAATGACTCTATTGCAGATTCTGGAATTGTTTCTGATTTTGACTGGTATAAATGAGAGCAGAATTCATTCTTCCCTTCTCAGTGTAAATCAAGGATAAATGAGCTCTCTTTTTGCTTGCAGTTTTATCTTACACAAAATACACAATATTCATAGTTTAAATCATCTTTCAGCTCAGCTGCCTTTTAAAATATTGTAAGCAATCGAAGAGCCTCAAGGAAATAAGCAATGTTTTGGACTTGTGAATTAAAGACAACTTTATTTGAGTCACCCAGGTCACCATGCAGAACTTAAATGTTAGCATGAGATGTGATACTGGAGCATTGGCCTTTTCTCACAAAGCTGAGTGCTTCATACTCCTCAAATATGATAACACATATTCACAATGAATGAAATTCAATCCTATGCTATGGCTGAGTACAAGCCTAGTCATCCCTGAAGTCCCACTTAAGCATTGCTTTGAAAGTTTAAGGTGATGCACATGCCTTGTGCTAACACTCTACCCTTGGATGAATTTCACTGGCCCACTGTAATGAATGAGGGGGGCCCAAAGGAGATTTATTCAGTGTGAGTCCAGGCATTAAATGTGGAGCGGAGAAGGTTTTTGCTAACTATGTGAGCCAGTTCTAACATCTGGCCACCAGTTGGAAGATACACCAATATTTATATTCAATCCACTGCACCAATAGCCCCAGTATTGATATCCAATCCACTAAACTCATTTATATTTTTAATTTTTAGATACAATCTGCAGAATGAGTCTCTCTCTGATCAAAACAATGTTATCTACTAGTAAGTATAAAAACTGGCTTTATTGCTAACAAGCGAGACCAGGAGTCAGCAGGTGTGAGTAATGTTTGAATTAATACTGTTGACAAAACCAGGACTTAAGTTGGATTTTAGCTGTACAGACACAGACATGAGACAGAAGTTAGGGGCATTGTTTAATGCACTTCTTCAGCATGCTCAGGCTCTAAATTGATGAAGCAGGTATAATAACTACTTCAGAACAGATTCACCAAAACATTTGTTTAAGTGTAATCGATTCTTTTGCCTGAATGTTGGAGTATGCGTTAACTACCTCATAGAGTAAACCAAACAAGAAGTCCTGTGGCACTTTTAAAGACTAACAAAATTATTAACCATGTAAGCTTTCATGGGAGAAAATCCCACTTCGTCAAGATCCAAAGGGGCAGCCATGTTAGTCTACTTCAGTGAAACAAACAAACAAGGAGTCCTGTGGCAATTAAAGACTAACATATATATTTATTGCATGAGCTTTCATGGGAGAAAACCCCATTTCATCAGACCCTTTGAAGATGGCAAAGGCACCTAAGGAAATGGGATTTCTCCCATGAAAGCTCATACAATAAATAAATTTGTTAGTCTTTAAATGTGTCACCAGACTCCTTGTTTGTTTTGCTGAACTAGACTCACACAGCTACCCCTTTGGAACTTGTCTACATAGTAGGGTATAATTGAAAAAGTATGAGCATCAATGGACCCATGCTACCTGCTACAGTTGAAAATGACTGGAGTTTGTGAATTAACAAGTGAAGAATTAAGTAAAAGGAAATATAATGCATAATGTACTGTATTTATTTGACTGTGTAGGTCAGAATGGTTTGTTAACACTCATGAATGTTTTATAGGCTGGTATGACTACACAAGAAATTGTAATAAGCTCTTCACTATGGGTCAGTGACATGACATCTTTACTGAGAAGTGGGGCGAGACCACAACTTTTAGCATAAAATTGTGAGGCGTGCAGATTGGTGGCATGTCAGCTGATGAGGTGACCCTCCTGTAATAAAAAAAATATATAATTTGGAAATGCATATGGAAAAATAGATTACAACTGATTGTGTAACCTGCTAGGGCGGGCTCAAATGCATTCACTTGCCCCTCTCCAGTGCCTAATAGAGAAACTTCTGCAGAAAGCAGCTCTTCTCAGGCTTCTCCCTGGGCATGCAACTCCAGCATAACAATAAAACTTGTGGAGCATACTCAGTGTGCTCCCACACCCTTTTACCAGAAGGTTCTGGTTTCTGGGCTGCAAAATCTGCCCAGCAATGTAACCCAGCCATAAGGGATACCTGAAAGAGATTGCACCTCCTTAGGCATATGGGTTACAGTCTCCCCTGCTTAAATCACTGCTGTCCCCAGCAGTATACTTGAAACAACAGCAATCCACAGCAAACTGTATGGATCCCTCGAGAAGTTCCAAAGAGCAGCTTCAGTCCTCATAAACACTCAGATCCTTGTCAGCAAACAAAGGCTCTCTATAGCTAGCTCCAGTCTAGCTCTTGATTTTTAACAACTGACTGTCTCCTTCAGTTGCTAAGTCCTGTATCTAAAGTGGTACAAGAATTGTATTGGATATATAAAATATCCCTCTCTCAGATCTTAATCAAGATCTCACTCAATAGAGCACCATGCCCCAAAACCCAAATTAAATCAGGCAAGAACTCACATCAGTCAGAGTTTCCGCTGCCTCATCTCAACATCCTCTCACAGAAGAGAGCCTCACACCATCAGAAGTAAAGGCTTCTCCTGGACCTCTGTAACGGGGTAGCATTTGCCAACCACCCAATTTGTCTAACACCCAGCAACAGTTTCTCTGTCCACTAGACAAGGTAAGCTTCCAACAGCCCTCTTAACAATATTAACACAAAATACAAATGTAGCATCTATTACACTAAATTCTTATGACTACCTATTACAATATACCTCAAAAAGAAACCAGAGGAGGAACTCTGAACAATCCTCAAGTCCCTGTTCGTTTGGGTGCCAATTTATAACCTGCTAGGGTGGGCTCAAATGCATTCACTTGCCCCTCTCTAGTGCCTAACAGAGAAACCTCTGCAGAAAGCAGCTCTTCTCAGGCTTCTCCCTGGGCATGTAACACCACCATAACAATAAAACTTTTGGAGCATGCTCAATGTGCTACCACACCCTGTTACCAGAAGGTTCTTGTTTCTGGGCTACAAAATCTGCCCAGCAATGTAATCCAGCCATAAGGGATCTCTGAAAGAGATTGCACCTTTTTTAGGCATATGGATTACAGTTGCACTCACATAAATACTGATTTTAAAATATTGGGAATGTACCTCTCCCAATGCATGTAAAACCTAAAATCACTAGAGAACAATAATCTGACCTGCCACAAAAGGCAGATTTGTCTGATTTCTTTCCATTATACCAGAGGCCAAACTAGAGAGCTTTACTCAGGCAAACTCAGTCAGTGGGACATTTCCCAATGAAATCAATGGAGAGAGACTGCAATGGACTTCAACATTCTTTGAACTGGGATCTGTCATGACAGATCCCTCTCCTCCTTTAACTGACACAAAGGACCATCATCTTTATTTCTGAATGTTGTTATAACTTGTTTATGTATAAAAAGTAAAATTAGGATTAAGGATTTCAATGCAAATACTCTAAGCTAAGACATGCTGGTTATTCTTAACCTCCCCTCTTGCTGATGATTAAAAAGGCCCATGAATCAACCTGTAAGGTTCATCTGATATGTCAGAAAGTACTTTTAACCCAGTGCAACCTTTTAGCTGATAAGATTTGATTTAATGTAGCTAATGAGTATCTCAGATTTTGAACCTTACTTGCTGGTAAAATGGAACAGATCTTGCCTGGGCTCAATCCTGAAATGCTTGCTCAGGCAAAATTGCTGTCAAAATCAGTGGCAGCTTTGCCTAAGCAAGGACATCACAGATTCCATGGCATGAAGGCATCATTATGATCATGTAATCTGGCCTCCTGTATAGCACAGCCTATAGAATTTAGCCAAAATAATTTCTAGAGAAGTTCTTTTAGAAAAATATCTAGTCTTGATTTTCACATTGCAAGAGAAGGAGAAATGACCACAACCCTTGATAAATTGTTCCAGTGGTTGATTTCCCCGCCCCATTAAAACTGTACACCTTAATTCCTCCAACATGAAGGATTGGTCTAACCTTACACCATTGCAGCTGCACTGTTGTAGCGCTTAGTGAAGTTGCTACCTATGCCGATGAGGTTATCCCATCAACATAGCACTGGCTAGACTGAGGGTTAGGTAGATGTAGCTGAGTCATTCAGGGGTGTGGATTTTTCACACCCTGGCTTAGGAATGCAGAACAGGTGATTTCTGATATAGGGGTGCTGCTGTTCTATAAGGACTGTATTTCTACCTTGTGAATAAGATACTAAATTCCATTCTTACACACCCAAATTTTCTATATCAGTAGCCTCTTTCAGACTCATCCAAGCTCCTAAATAGATGGAAATCAATTAAGTTCCAAAGGGGCAGCCGTGTTAGTCTAATAAAGCAAAAAAAGCAAGGAGTCTTGTAGCACTTAAAGACTAACAGATTTATTTATTGCATGAGCTTTCGTGGGAGAATATCCCACCTTATCAGTTGCTTTTTTTTGGTCTCCCACGAAAGCTCATATGATAAATCTGTTAGTCTCTAAGTGCCACAAGACTCCTAGCTTTTTTTGCTTTACTAGACTAATATGGCTGCCCCTTTGGAACTTAGTGTAGATCAATGGCTTTTCAACCCATGGTCTTCAGACCCCTCAGGTATTCTATGATTTCCAAAAGTGTGCTCTCTTCCCTCTGAAATTTTGTAGGGGCCTGCAAATAAATAAAAGTTTGAAAACCAGTGATGTAAATAAAGCATTGGCTCACTATCAGCTCCAGCCATCAGAGCATCAAATCACTTTATCAGATAAATGATTAATTGAATGCTGCATAAAACATGGAATATTTTCTTGGGGATCTGTTAATCATTTACTGATTCACCTTCAGGGTAGGATAAGTGGTGGATTAACCTCAATTTAATTGGTTTGGTTCCTTCTTGGTCCCTATACTTGGAAAGAGACCTACTCATTAAGTAGTTTGCTCAGTAATTACAGTAACTGGTATTTAATTCTTACAAAATTCTGATGAAATGTCATAATGTTTCCAAAGCATGTAATGCATTGAATAGACCCAGCATTAGCTGCAAAAAGTTAGACATCTAATAATTTAATCCTAACAATTTCATTGATTTATTTTGCCATCATATCAGGTTGTCTTGAAAATAACCGTAAGGAAACATTTGCTATAATGTTATACTTTTGAAATATTTCCTTTATATACTTTCTTTTTTAAAATAAATTGATATGAACATAAAATTTCTTCAGATCATTTGTAAATAAGGATGGCCAGTCCTAGTGGCACTATTATTTTTTTGTATGAAAAGGTTTGCAAAAGACATTCAGGTTAATTAATATAGTGTATTAACTACACTGGAATAAATTCACCATTCACCACTTTGAGTTTTCAATTTTGTTCCCCCCATTTGTCCATTCCTGCTCTAAAGGGGTTTTATCCCTTTTCCTCCATTTCAACGAGGACCAAGGGAAAGGTAATAGGCTGCTGGGCATATTACATAACAGATAATCACATATACACTTTCAATGGCTTCTGCTTCATTGGTCCATTTGGGGTCTAAGGTAGACAAATGTGACAAGTACCGCTGAGTGGCTTCTAGGGAAACCCTGGGGCTAAGACCTTCATTTTGGTTAAATTGCTTATACAGTTAAAATTAAACACATGCAGAAGTTCATTGCTGCTCCGAGGCTAGATTGCTTTAGTGGTGGCTTCATAGGGTGTGTTCACACATAGTTTTTAAATTGAAACAACAACCGTTATTTCGATTTTAAAAAGTTACGTCCAAACAACACTTTATTTCAAAATGACGAGCCCCGTCATTTCAAAATAACAAACCTTATTTTGAAATACTAAAACCTAGGAAGAAAGAGAAATAGCCATTATTTCAAAATGGTTGTTATGAAATAATGCCATTCGGATGTGTTATTTTGAAATAACCATTATTTTGATTTAACACTTTAGCCCTTCTCCTTCCCAGGATGCCTTCCTTTCTCCATAGATTGGGTGGCGGCATGGTCCAGGGAGGGGGCCATGTTGCCACACCTCTCCTGCTGCCCCTCTCCTGATTCGAAATAGCAAGTCCTGTGTCCAGACTCGCTATTTCGATTTGAGGTTTTCACTTATTTCAATTTAAGTTAATTTGAAATAACAGTTTTATTTCAAAATAACTTATTTTGAAATAAGCTTCTGTCTGTGAATATAGCCATAGGCTATGTTTACACTAGCCAATTAGTTCAGATTAAGGAGGCTTAATCAGGATTTATTTGGTTCTTGTCTACACTAGGCTTTGCCTAGTCTAAACTAAAAAATTTTTTAGTTTGAACTAAGCAAAGCTGACTTTGAACTAGTTAGTTTGAACAATAAGTTTGAACTAAGCACTTCAAACATAGTTTGAACTTTAGTTCGAATTAGCACAATGTAGCTGTGCTAGTTCAAACTAAATAAGTTCAAACTAAGTGGGTTAGTTTGAACTAGCCATGTTTTTTAGTTCGAACTCAAAAGTTAGTTTGAACTAAAAATCAGGGCTAGTTCGAACTAAAAAGCCACAGTTAGTTCAAATGAACTTGAGTTAGTTTGAACAAACCCGGAACTGCTTGGTTTGAACTAAGCAAGTGTGAACTAAGCTTTCAAATGTATACATAGCCTACAGTGCGTGATCCACACTTCAGTGAAGTCAGTAGAAATTCTCCCATTGATTTCAATTAGTCATCATATATAGTTATGTACACACAGGAACTTCAATAGTCTTTCAGTGCACTTCCATTCCAACCACCTGACTTCCTTACAGGCCTTTCCATTCAAATAATTTTAATAAACCATTACAGAATCATACAAAGATATAATCTGTGTTCTGTTTTGGAAGCAAAGGTCCAACTGGGTCCAAATGTACAGAAAGAACATTATTCCTTTAAATGATGAATATGTTATTGCCCTTGAAGGATAAATATCAAGACCTTGATGTTACTTGAGCTTTTTTGTATGTTTCCACTGAAATCAGTGAGAATATTTCTACTGACTGTGTTGGACTATGGATCAAGCACTATGAATGTAATAGAAAGCATAGAGGCTTCTAACAAGCCATAGCAATTTGAATTTTTTGTGAGGTGATACCAAATCTGCAAATGCCAGTCACATTTACTATGTTCTTTTCTTTGCACTGGACTGTTTAGTACAGTGCAGGAATGTCTGTAAGCAGAAAGATGCAGATTATAAAAGTGCAGTAGCCACAGTACTTGGCAATGTTTAAAGAATGATAATATTTTAGAATGATACTTTTAAGCCAACACTTTAAATTGAGACTAATTTTGCATTGTGTGAAAAAGTACTTTCTCTTGTTTGTATGAAAGCTGCTGCCTATTAATTTCACTGGGTGGCCTCTGTTTTTTGCATTGTGGAAAGGGTAAATAACATTTCTTTATTCATGACCATTTCTAAGATCCAAGCTGACATCAGATCGGGTGCACCCAATGAACCTGGAGTTTGTGGTAAGCACAGTGCGCATATACAGTGTGGATTCCCTGCTACAAGAAATAGAATTACCCTCTCCAACCAAGGAAAACCAGTGTAACACAGGATTCCCTGTGTTACCCTCCTCTAAAGAGCATCACAAAAGGCAATCTTTTTGTTTGAGTACTAAAGTAAAGAAAACTTTCCTAATAAAATTTTACCCATTAATGTTATGTACATAGAACAGATCAAAAAGAAAGGTTAAGATAGACAGCACATTCCAGAATCCTCAGAGTTTAAGTGGACAATACCATGTGCTTCAGATATTAGAAACTCTAAAATTTGACAATTACAGAAAAACTTACCCACCAGGGAGATTTCTTAGTAACACTTATAAACTGAACAAGGAGTCTGGTGGCACTTAAAGACTAACAGAATTATTTATTGCATGAGCTTTTGTGGAAGAAAATCCCATTTTGTCAGATGCTTATGAAAACTCATATGATAAATACATTTGTTAGTATTTTAAGTGCCACCAAACTCCTTGCTTGTTTTGCTGAACTAGACTAACCCTTTGGAATTTGCAGTCATAAACTGGTTACTGGTCAAACCCTGGAGCATGTTGGTTTATATCCACTTAAAAGTACCATAAGAGAGTCACTGAAAGTATGCATTCTGGCTTCCATGCTCTATCTATTTCCAAATTTGAAGTATAGGTTTTTAAATTTAATTCTTGCAGATCTGAGTATCTTATAGTGGGAAGTCTCAGTTGAAGGCAAAGAATGTTGTCCTAACCATTATTAGACAGTACCTTTGGTATAATAAGTTTAGTGAGTATTTTCAGTACGGACAAATCACATTTGCTTCCTGAATTTCAGTATTGCTTATTTTATGGATAGTTTAAGTTACAAGTTAAGATGAGATTTGCTTCCATTGATGGGCCTAATAAACACTGGTCAATGAATAAGATCATATTATTACTTGAAAGATACAATATCGTTGACTGCCGGATAGTCTCTAAGCACATATAACCAGTTTTGCAACAAATCTCAGCTGACTGTTGCTTATTTTGTGAAAAAAAGAACCCATGGGTGAACTTTTTTCTTTTGTAAATCATAAATTCAGCTGCGGATCTTGTTAAGTGCTGTTCACAAATTAATATGAAATATAGTGCTTTTTCATAAGCTTTGAGAACCAGATTTAAAAGCATATTGGTGTTTGTGCACAGCAGGCAATAATGATCCATTATTCTGCAAGCAGAGGAGCTAGCAGCAACACATAAATAAGAAGCAATTGGACCATCTGCTTTGATTTCTGCAGCATCCCCAGAGGATGTGAGCAGGAGCTGACACTTCTCTCCATCTGCCCTTACATTATCAATTACAGTTAAATTATGCTCATGCTACAGGGCTGGCAGATATGGATTGTAGATTGTGGCACCTGAAAAATATAGAAGAAAATACATATGTTGCAAGCCAGCTGTTTATTTACAAGTCTTGACATTTTTCCTCACTTTCTCTGCTGCCTTTTTTTTAAGCTTCCAAGAGACATTTCAGTTTAGTGTGAACTTGAGAAGAAATTAGGTGTAACAGTATAGCACCACATGCATAATATTTCAGTTTCCTTTTTTACAGCTGAAACTTGCACGGAGCACAAAACATCAGGTTGAACAGATTTTAAATTATGAGAAAAAATAAGTTGTGAAAACATCTGGGTTGCCTGTTACAGCTTGTTATGTTTATAAAACATGTTAGAACAGGAGGGGCGATACACCCTGTACATTTTTGGCAGCTTAGAAATCATGTGTAAAACTGTAACTTTTATGAAATGTTACGTGTTTATGAAAGCTCGGGGAGTGGTAGAAGCAGGAACTAAAGGCCACAGCTCTGGTATACTGCAAGCAGCCACTCTGCTGAAGCGCCTTACCACAACCCATAGGAATGCTACCCTCTTTTGACCAGGGAATAATTTTGTTGCAAATTCATTCAATTTTCGACCTGTTTGATGGATGATTGCCAGTCGTGCTGAATTGCAGTTTGGTTTTGTGGTGTGGCATTCTAACCATTGGTGCTGACGTATGAACACTACCTAACAACTTACCTTTTCGTCAAGTGGAAGCCTGACACATACATCAATTGTAGCAGTCCATTACCCAATACGGGATTTCTGAGAGACAAAATGCTCTAAACTTTGCCTGTTGTACCCTGCTTATAGTTTCTAACAGTACTCTTCAACACCAAACATTTTGAGTATCCTTGGCTCTCTTATTACACAAATCATTTAGCAAATAGCACAAAGTAATAATAGTGATTTGACTTATTTAGATATTATCTAAAATCTGTGAGATATCCTCTTACTAGTGCTCTCTGATCAATGCTTTGTTTCTCTTATTAACTATTGGATACATGGTGCAACATGAGTAAATAAAGCATAATTTTAAGACTGTTTGCGATACACAATGGAGGATAATGCTGAACACTAAATTATCATGTGTCTTATGATAACAGAGGAGATCAGAGCTAATATATTGGCTGGAGTTTGCAAATAAAAGAGCCAGGCCTTCTCCTATTGAAGTCAATAGCAAACTTTCACTGTATCTGTTGAAGGTGCCCCCCATTGGTAAAGTATCTCACTACCTCACAATCTTTCATGTATTTATCTTCACACAACATCCCCACAATAAGAATTCTGGATGCCATTGATGCCATTTTACAGATGGGAAATCAAGGCACAGTGAAACTAAGGGGGGGAAAAATTAGGTGCCGAAGTCCCATTTTCAAAGATGCCTAAAGCCCAGATTTTTAAAAGTACAAAGACATTGCTCTACTCAGCCTTGCACCTTTCTTATGGAAAATTGGCTTCTTGGCATTGTAAAACAGCTTGTGGACTTTCCCAATGCTGCAATGAGAGGAGTGAAACAACATATAAAGGGAGGGAAAACTAATAAGAAATTATTAAGTAGCTTAGTAAGAAAATTATACATGTTCCCTATAACTATCATTTCCAGCAAAATTTATACTATAAAATTGTAATACAATCTTCTTTCTTTAGTCAACATTTTAAAATAAAATAACAAATATTTCCTCCACTGGGACACTATTAAATAATTTGTAAACCTTTTTAAAATGTACTCTCTTTACTTAGTAGATCAAATAAATAACTGAACGGTATTAATCTAGTTTATGCCCTTGGCCAATAAAACTAGTGTTATTAGTTCAGTAGGTACTTATTTCTATGAAAGTGTTGTAATTTTGAAGAGAATTTACATGAAGATAGTAAAAATACTTACAGTTTATGTGTATTACACTTCATATTTCAGCAGCAACATTTGTATTTGGATAGATTGGACCTTTAGCTATTGTGTATGTTTTCCAGAGGAGTGTGTAATACATTCCTGTGCATATTTATAGGCTGCATAATAAAATCAATGTCAGTTATGAATTTGGAACTTGATCCAAAGCTCACTGAAGGCAGTGAAAAGACCCCCCACAAACTTCAAAGGGCTTTGGATCAGGCACCTGGTTAGGTCCACTGACCATGTCATGTAAAAACAGGTGCCTTCTCTTAAGTAGTAAAATATGGACAAAGTATGTGGTAAAATATAGAGTAAAGCAAAGGCTGTCTAGATGCTGGTAATATATAGCTAATACATACCCAGCATGCAACCTCAGATGAATGCTGTGAACACAAACATACCAACAGGAAATGAAGGGTTGAGTCCCAATGCATATAGTTCCCCATAAGGCCACTCCATATCATCTTTATAGTGAGAGGTCAGTGGAGTGCAGAATGGAAGCAAATACAGGGTCAGGGGAAATAAAGCACATGAAGGCAGCCCAGATGCTAGGACACTAAGGGAAAAGTAGGATGAAGATTCAATTAAAGGATACTACTTCAGCTGGAAGAATGCTCAGCAAGCATGCTCTGGGGGGATGTGTCAGCCTGGACAAACTTCCCCCAGAAACCAGGGTGGTCTCCTTCCAGCTCACCTAGCCAGATCTTCAGCAGCTTGTCTGGCAGGCTGACAGGGAGCTGAGAGCCTAGAAGCCCCATCATCTTAGATGCCAGGCTCTGTGAATTCTTGGTTGCTTGGGGCCTCCAGGCTATAGCCCATCATGTGGCCTGCCCCAGAACTGGGACTCTCACTAGAGATGGGCAGAGAATAGTTAATTTCTGTTTTACTAAGAATTTCAAAATGTTGGATGTTGTTCTAAGTAGGAATTAAACCAGATTTTGAAATGCTCCATGAAATTGAATTTCTATTCTTTGCCCAACTCAAGGAGTCATGTGGTTGCATAGTCACACCTAAGAAACTGGCTTCTTCCATAAGGTAAAAAATTCACACTTAGCATGGCTGCATATCTTTAGTCATTTATATGAAAGTGAAGAGTAGATATGTGGGGATATCCTTACCTGCATGCTATTTGCATCAAGCTTGTGAATTCACAAGAGGAAGTATAATTTTCATCTTAAATTAACATGTAGCAATCATTTAGTTTTGTCTTTAATTCAACAGGTGTCCAAAACAGTCCCTGTGGGCAGGAATAAGTGAAAGGCACAATTTCAAAATCTGTGCAAACACTAATGATGCTTTTTTGTATTTCAGCTGCTCTGAATTCTGTCTCCTGTCTCTTTTTAAAAAGCTTGCTGATAAAAAAATCAAATAATTTTGCACCATGTGGAAGTGAATTCAGTTCCTTCATTTAACTTGATGGTGTGGGAAGCTTTAGCTCCCCCTTAAAGTCTAATTAACATGGAGACTACCTTCTCTGATGAGTTCATAAGCAGTTCACAGACAGGTGGGATGTAGCAACTTTGCAAGACACTGTTTAAAGATCTTTGACATCTGAGAAAGCCACAAAATCCAATAATCCTACTTTCAGAACTCCAGGATGTCCTCTGAGATCAATCTCATATCTAAACATCACATAAGGAGAGTGCATTGCATTATAGACTGGTTTTTATTGAACAGTAAGAAACAGCATTAGACATTCTTGAAGGGCTTTTACCAGTGGGACTGGAAAAGGCTGTCAAATTCTGAAATTTTTACTCATTAAAGCTACAATTTACTGTTACATTATTAACAAAAATATTATTCTGCAAGTATCTTTTTGAAGTATCTGCTGGATTATGTATGGGGAATAAAGTAAAAGTTTCTGTGTTTATCTGTGTTTGGGAATTAAACTGGTTTTAATGCTCTCTCTTTTTAAAAAAAATCACTATTCTATCATTTCAGACACCCTTTCAAGTATATAAAGATAGGTGGGAAATAAAAAGCCCAATTTTTAAAAAATTTTGGTTTTGGTTCTGCTGCCACTGACATAAGTTGAAACAGCATTTGAGAGCATCTGAAAAGGTCATGAAAATGTTTGAGGAGTCACATTAGAAGTGTTTAGGTACTTCCAGGTATCCTCCTCTGTGTATGTGTATGTTATATGCATGTAAGTTCAGTATTCATAGCTGTTGTAGAGGGAAATTTCTCAATCTTATATACGTATTTAATGACAGTGGGTATCCTTCATAATTTTGCTTAACAAAATTCCTTAAGGGTCTTCCCCAATCAAAATAAAACTGAAAGAACCTGTAATGCAATTTAAATAGCAATACATTTCTTGGCAGGTGTGCACCAGAGCTCCCTAAGGGCTTGTCATAGAATTATTCTGGAATAGTTTCAGGAATAAGTCCATGTATGTACATTGTTATTCCAGAATTAGAGTGTGAGATGATTTGTGTATCCCATACAGGCTAGGAACAGGTGGGCCTGAGACACCAATTAATGAATCTGGCTGCACCTAGAGGGTAGTTCAGGCTTAATCATGAAGCCCAGCTGGGGGGAAGGAGCTGTGTGGTGACTATAAAGAGTGAGAAGCAGAGGTTTCAAAGGAGTGGAAGTATGATACTATACAGCCAAAGATTTGGGAGAGTTAAGAAGGAAGCCTAGGGGGCAAAGTGGCTAGGAGATTCTTTTCTCAGTAGAAAAGTATCTGGCAAGAGTTGAGAAGAGATAAGGAGTAGCTGGTGTAAAAGTGGAGGCTCCTTTACTGAGTCCTCAGAATAGGTTTGACTAAGGCATTCAGGAAAGAGGAAAAAGCTTTTTATTGTGAGGAAGATAGAAAGTGGTTTTAAGTATGTGTTTGGTTTGGGATTTATTGGGGGCTTTTTAGGGGACAGCCCTGTTCTGGGCAAAGGCTGAATCTGGAAAAGTTTGTGGGAAGAAGGCCTGAAAAAATCTCCACAGTAAGAAGAAGCTGAAGGACCTTGCCTGCTTGCCGTAGCATCCCTGGGCTGAAATATATAGCACTGAGGAGGCCTGTGTTCTCCTACTAGCCACTGGAAAGGTGATGTGAAACACTTTGACAAAAGTGGATAAGGACACTTCAAGTGCTGAGCTGAGAGTGTGGGGAAAAAAATGGAGTTCAAGTTCCAGTCAGTGCTAAAGACCTGTTGTAAAGATAGTAGACTATTTGCTGGACTTGCCTTCAGCCCTGAAGGGGTGGGACTAACCTGACTGGAAGACCAAGGTGTGAGGTGAGACCATCATGGGACAAGCATGCCTGTTGTCAGGGTTACTAGAGTGGAAAAAGCCTGCTATTCCAGTGGTGAGTTCAGCCTTCTGTAGGATCTCTTTCCAGTTTGGATTAATCCATTTTGTATATCCATACATAGTGTTAGTATTAGCTATTGTGCTTTTTTCCTGAACCTAAAGGATTGCTTTTATGTAAAGTAGCCCTAATTCTCATACTGAAAGGGCCATTTTACTACTGCTGCTACAATCTTTGCTCAGGTAGCAACACTTCTGTGGTGTTGCAGATTTACTGCCCTGTAAAGCTCATACTTATCATTTTGATATGCCAGTCTCGGAGACTCTTTATTGGATGGCCCTGGGAAGCAAGTTCCATATGGCTAATATTCAGTTAGTGCTTAACATAGTGGGAGAGAGAAACTCAGTGTGTTTACAGCCTAAATCTGCCCATGTAACTATGGTCTGACCATACCTGTTCAAGCAGTACACATGAAACAAAGCAGAGAAAAATAATCTGTCTCTGTAGTTTCTTTCAAACTGGAAACTTGCAGAGTGTTCTCTAAGGGTTTCAAACCTAGACTCACTCTGGGTGCACATGATCCTTCTGCCCTCTCTCTCCTGGTTTCACTGGCTTGTCTTTTAATATCATGTGACACCTTTGGTGTGGTGGTTTTGGGGGGGGGGGGGTTGATGCAGAATTTTAACTGGCTTTCCACCTTCTGAAGCAGGTTTATGTACCCTGAGCTTTTGCAGTCCCTTACTACAACTATTGATATTTAGCTGTTGTATTTGATAATAGTATATGGATTGATCAGATACGGTGAATACATGGTGTAACAACAATGGGGCATTTCAATTATTTCCTTTCAGAGAAGTCCCTAATATTTGCTAAAAAGGTCTCCATTTTTGGACAGGGGCTTAGGCCCACATACAAATTCTGCAGCAAAGCTTGCAGACAATCATGTGGAAGAACTGTGGAAAGGATTTATTTGTATATACAAATGTGAATATTGATGTCTACTCAGTCAGGGTATTAAACATGTAATAGTGGAGATCTCTTGTATGAAGTTCTTATATTTTTTGTGTGAATCAGAGTTAAGATACTTGGCAGAGAAGCTTGTCCAGAAATTGCATCTTGTAATTCTGAAGCTGTTTTAGATGATCACCCTGAGCTTTTTAACTTTTTTTCTAAATGAATAAGTCTTTATCTTGGGATTACTAATGTCTCCTTCCATTTTCACATGGAAATGTCAATAGTGACAAAAGCAATATAGATGGCCAGAAGAACAGACTAATAGTAAAAGCTGCAAGCTGAAGAAATGTTACTGTCACTTAATAATTACCTGATTACTATGTCTGTCTTAGCAAAATACAAGCAGGCAGACATCATGGGAATACATGGATCTTAAAGTATAATTTATTCCTATATTTTGTAATATGATTACAGAACAGTCATCCTAAATATGCACTTTGTCCTAAATAAACACCCATTTCAGGTATGACACTAGCATCCTAATAAGTGGTGGTGGTCTTTGTTCAAAAAAAAAAGTTTCCTCAGACAGAACACTGCACTCAGTCATACTCCCAAAACAGCATCTTCCTAGTACTTCAGTATAATTGAATGGTTTGTAAGCTGATATCTAGGTACAGTATTGATGAAATGGATAGTAGTAAAGTATCAACAGATCAGTTTTTCAGCCTTTGAGTGACTCTTGAAGTACTGTCTTATGCTTATGCTTCTGTGATTGTCAATGAGCAGAGAGAGCCTTCAGTCCAGCAGAGCATTTGACTGTTATGTTTACTTGTGTATTTAGTTGTCCCATCCATGCCTTTAGGCTTCTCATGCTAAAATGCTTCTGAAGGTTGAGAGGCAGAATCCTAGGACATCCGTATTGTAACAGGCAAGTTCCTTTTTATGGCCATCCGATTACCTTTTTCTATTGCAAAGCTGTTTCAACAGGAGTCTGTTAACCACAAGGAGTCTGGTGGCACTTCTAAAGACTTAACAAATTTACTTATCTCCTAAATTTTTGTGGGAGAAAATTCCACTTTGTCAGACATCTTTCTCCCATGAGAGCTCATGTGATAAATGTTAGTATTTAAAAGTGCCACAAGCCTCCTTGGGTTTTCTTTTTTTTTTTTTTTGCTGAACTAAACTAACACAGCTGCTCCTTTGGAACTTGTTAACCACAGTACACTTAATTCCCCTGAGTATATGAAGGGTATCTTACGACATCTGTATTATAAGAAGCTAACTATACCATGCCTTTAGGCTTCCAGAGAAGTCAATAAAATCATGTTTTAAGAGTTTGAGATTCTAATTTCATTCATTGTAATGGTTTACAAGTATATTACATTCTCGACTTCATTTTGACATGAGTCAATAGGTAACCAATGTAAGTGTAGTTCATTTATATTTGAATTGATGTTCTGTCCTCCATTAGCATATGTTTCTAATGCATTCTGATACATTAGTAAATAGGCTTGTCTGATTAATCATTAGCACATGAAAAGAATTAGCTGTCTCCTGCCAAGTGGAATTATTGACACTGATAATCAGATGAGGTAGTGATCATCTGGAAGCTGGTGTTTTAAGGGAAGGATGGAAATTGGTGGCATTTCCATTTGTAAGATGATTCCTGTCATTCAATCACTTCATTGAGTTTCTTTACCATGATTATACAAAGATGCCTTCATGTCAGCACGGATGCTGCTGCTGCTGTCTTGAATTTGTTGTTCACCTCAAAGCAAGTGTAACTCCTTCCTCTAAAGCAACACCATAAAACAACAGTATTGTGATGTAGAGGGGAAAAAAAAACTTGACCTATGTAATGCCCAAAATATTGCAGTAGTTTGCTACTATGAGTCAGTATGACACACACAAGAGGGTTACAGCCCCATTATTTGAAACTCCATGTAATTCTCCCTCTCCTGCATCCTCATCTCAAAAGCACTCTGGTGTGATAAGAACACAACTTAATCCACCACAGACTTGTGAATCACTAATTCACACAGTAGGGCTATTCTATGCTGAGTATTTGCAATGTATGATGAAAATGTTGCCACTTATTCAACCCCCTTGCACTGAATACTTCTACACTTCCTCAGAGGTGCAAAAATTCATATTGTACAGTATGGCTACAAAAAGCTGAACCTGACTTTTTGACACATTATTAACTCCAATATGTTCAGTTAATATGGGATAACGAGAGGGAAAGGTGTTACCCATGTAAGCTTTTTAAATATACACTGTGGGTGTCATTAATCATCTCATAATAAATGCACATGTTTAATTTGGGAATCTCTGAGAATCTGGCCTTGCTGATTAGACCAAGCCTATTGTTAACAACCAGTCATCCAGGCAGGAAGAAATAACGGTGAATCACTAGACATGATGAAAACAAAGGGAGATATTCCAGCTTTCAGACTAAGATGGCATTTCTGCACTCTGAATAAGTGAGTCATCATGGGCTGGGGGTGAAGCAGGTAAAGTCTCTTTTTAAAAGAGAGAATTTTCTGAGGCTTTTTAATCCAGAAACTGAACGCCAGTCTCTAAGCAGGAAGTGGATTGACTGACTGGATCCCCCTAAGCTACAGGGTTGTCTGGGAAACTGTTTGAAGGCGACAAGTCTGTTGTACTGAAACAGAGGGTTTTCTATCTAATAGGGATGTATAAACCCCAAGGTTGCTTTTTCATTTATTGATGATGTAACACATTTATGTACCCTTATTATTTAATCTTTGAATCTGTGTTGTTTTCTATTAAACCTTTTGGTTTTGGGTTTTACCCAAAACAGCTCTGTTATGCCAACTGGAAGGTATGAGTGCACGTGAGTTGGTGCCAGGGGAGGGGCTGGTTTTATGCCTTCATGGTTGATCTGGAGGAGTATAATCCAAGTGTCTTTTAAAAACTCTGGAATGACTGATTTGGGAGACTTGGGACTGGAAGAGCTATTGGTGCCCCACTGTAAGGAGGAGCTATGCTGCTGGAAATCAGAGTAAGATCTCATGTTGATGTCAGGGATCTGCACCATAGCATAAAAGCACCCAATGGTACAGTATAAGCAGTGATAAAACCCTTTCCTGGTCTGGGAGCTCCTCTTTCCTCAGCTTCAATATAACTTCTTCAGTTCCATGTGGAAACCACCTACACCAGAGAAACAAGTAACCACTGTTTCTCCACTCACTATCTTCTTTGGAATGGCACCCAAAGGATTTTTTCTGTGTGCAATGACAAGCTCATAGCAATCCAGTAGTCAGTGGCATCTGCTGCTTTCAGTCTTCCATACATGCCTTAATGTGAAAGTAAGGCCCAATGCCAGTCATGTGCTGCCTGGCCAACTTCATTTCTATCAAGGTCTTATGGCCCAGCACTAAAGATAATTGTATATAAACTCCTCCCCTACACACCCAAGCAGACCAGTTGCTCGGGTCCATCAGAATTGAGGCTGGAACATAATTTTCTGATATGAGAGTCCTGAGACTTATCTATATGCTTTTCAGGTTTAATATACTAAATCTGTGTGTTCTGGCTATCCTGTAACTTCAAGTTCCAAAGGGGCAGCCGTGTTAGTCTAGTAAAGCGCAAAAAAAAAAAAAAGTCTTGTGGCACTTAAAGACTAACAGATTTATTTATCGCATGAGCTTTTGTGGCAGAAAATATCTGAAGTGGGATTTTTCTCCCACAAAAGCTCATGCAATAAAGACTAACAGACTTATTTAAGTGCCACAAGATTCCTTGCTTTTTCTCCTCTAATTTCAGTTTCCAGTTTCCAATTTTATTTGCAGAAGTGGCTACATCTGCTAACAGTACAGGCATATTTCAAAACTTCCCTCTGAAAATTTCACCCTCACATTACAGAAAATTACTCTTTTTCTGAGTTAAAAATAGTGCCTTCAGCTACAGTTCTCTTTTATGTGACTGTCTGGAACAATTAAGCTAATTTCTGCTGGAAAAACAAACACCGATAAACTGATATGCACTTTTGCAAGCATAAGCTGAGATTCTTCCACATGAATGCTTTATGTATAGCATGAAAAATATTTTTTACTTTAAAAAAAAAAAAAAACCTACCTCTTTTTCAGTGTGCTCTGACTATTTGAATTCATCATCTAGTAGTGTTAAATAGGACAATGCTTGTCTCAAAAGCAGTCATGCTAATGATCATTACTATGACTCTGCTAGGGTATCCTTACCAGGATTTTTTTCTCTTTTAAACTGGTGCCTCACAGACTTCAATTATCTATCTAGATTTAACATTAAAACATAGCTGGAACATTTGGTATGCAATAGCAGTGTCTACAAGAACCAATTACTGTGCAACATATTAGCATACACGGGAAATTTCTTCCATTTTGCGTTTTGCTGTAACATGTAGATGAGACCTTAATCATCTGAGAATAGATACTCTTCATAGTGGAGAACATCAAGGTATTCTTTGGAATAAAAACACAACAAGCAGTTGTGTGGCGCTTTAAGACTAACAGATTTATTTTTTGCATGAGCTTTCGTGGGAGAAGATCCCACTTCGTCAGATGCTTCGAAGATGGGTGAACTTACAGAAAGGAATGAAACTAAATGCAAGGAGGTGTAAAACACTTTATGACCTGATCCTATGTTTTACACCTCCTTGCATTTAGTTTCATT
>ML682036.1:8091630-8141822 GCA_007922195.1 Podocnemis expansa
TTGTTTTGTTTTTTTTTACTGGACTAGACTAACACGGCTATCCCTTTGGAAACATTCTTTGGAATGACTCCTTGAGTGAATATCGTCTGTCTTGCCTGGGATCGGTTTTAATCAGTCACTTTTTTTGTCTTGGTGCTGATTTGGGCCTAGCATTGATGATGTGCTCTTTTTTTTTTTTTTGTTAAATGTTACATAAACATAAAGGTTGTAAACAGTTGGTCCTTAAATGACAAGGAAGAAAATATGAAAGTGGACCTGGCAACCTCAATACTACTTTTCTCCCCTCCCCCACCAATAGAAAGAAGTCCTCATCTTGCCAAAGCACTGTAAATAGAATTAAAATAGCACAAAATAAAATACACTCTAGAGGAAAAAGAAATAGGAAAGCCCAAAAAAAAAAGCAGACCAATTTATATATGTGGTGACAGACTGCTACATAATTTAAATAGAAATTGCCAGGGAATTATTTTCAGACAAGCTTTTTTTTCAATTAATTGGGAGTGTGAGTTCAACTACTTGGTAGCAAGCTCAAAATTCCTATGCTAACTTAAAAACGTGACTAAAACTACACACTGACAATCATGCATGTAATTGTTGTTTGTGTATGAGTTGCAAAATGGAACAACTTCTGTGGAGAAAGTACATAAGTGGGTGCATAGGCTTGGTAGCATTTAACTTTGCTACTGCTACATTTTAAATGTTTAGATGGCACAATGTTTTTCCTAGGTTTTGTCCAGAGCCCTAATTAGTAGCGGAACTCATAAACATCATTTAAGAAAAGTATTGAATTTAACATGTTAACGGGACTTTTCCAAGTGCAAGAAGACTGTTGGGTCAGGCTCTTACTGTATGCTAGAAGCCTTTCTGCTCAATGCCCTTCTCTTTCCCATATTTGAAACTGAAGCAATAAGGTCATTGTTTTTTATGAAAAATTCATGATATATTTTGGTTTCTCCAGTTAGATTCCTGGAAGTAAATAATACTAATAGTATATTTTCTGCATGCCTTTCAGCAATTACTATATATTATGTAAATACCAGCAGGTAACATACTGTAAATCTGTAACTGAAGAAATATTGACCCAGAAAAACCTTATTTTTACTGAGAAACAGTGCAGTTTTTGTGCCTTGTTACTGATCTGATTCACAGTGTAACAAATTCTTAATTTCTTAAAACAGTGCACAGAGAGTGTAAAAAGCCATTTTAGGTGCTGAGGGAATAAAGCAAGCAGAATGACAGTTTTACTAAAATAAACAACTTGGCTGAAAAAAAACTGCTGTAAAATACAAGTATGTGAAAGTCCCAGTTGAATTGTGAAAATCACCTTCTAATAGCAAAGATACACCACCAGCAATACATACAAAAGAAGGGGACAGTGAAGAAATAGCAGCGTTTTAAAATGACTGTTCATTGATCACAAGAAATCAAACTTCTGTCATGAGACTTCACCCAGAGAGGCTCACATGAAAAATAAATTTTAGTCTTCAAAAGTTCTATAGAGTTCCTTGTTTGTAACAGAGGAAAATTCATTTTGAGTAGTTCTTTAATGTAAAATTAACAGTAAAACTTAAGTGTAAAGTTACTGTTCAAAGGGTTAGCAGGACAGGGAAGTGCTAAAGATGATCAATGTTCTATAAATATGAAAAGTTTTGGATGGGGATTTCATTGTATATACTGTATTAAACAGCTATAATAAATGTGTATTTTGAGTGGCTCAGTGAGAAGTTGATTATAATTTACTATATATGTATTTAAAGTTTATTATAAAAGGATTACTATTTTACTTTGTGTCCTAGTAACTCTGTATAACTTCATGTTGAATGATTTAGTTTTACAGTCTTTACAATGCAATATGTAAATTACTTAAGGCATACATAGAACTATACACTTCAACAAGCTTATGAATATATGACCCTCTAACTTATTATTAAATCAAATTTGTTTGTTTATGGTTCCCTGTCAATCATACCAAATAATACTAAAATTTCATCTACTTCATTTGATGAATTCAGATGATATATGGTCAAAATGTTCAAGGTAGTAAAGGGGGGCCAAAACATAACAGCAGATATTTTGTTAGCTTTGTCAACAGAAAATGAAATATCCAAGCATGTTTTTAAAAAGTAATTATGATTGTGTGGTTTGGTAAACACTTTCTAGAATATAGCAATTCAATAAATGGAAACAGTAAATACAATACACAAAGCCACTACTTGGTTCAAAAATATTCTTAGTATGAATTCATATAAACACTATTTGTAACCTATCAAAAATGATGGGGGAAATCATGGTTTCTTCCCCTAGTGAGCACCACCTACAATTGTCTGAAGAGTCAGCATGAAATAGCTGAAAACTATGATGGGGACTAGGGGCAGAGAAGGGGGTGGGTGGTGACAGGAGGTGGGGGTAGTGAAGGGGGGCATAGGCAGGAGATGAGAGTGGAGATGGGGTGGGTGGTGACAGGTGATGGCGGGCTGGGGCCGGCGGTGGGGGGCGTGAATAGAGGCAGGGGCAGGAGATGAAGGCAGAGATGGGGTGGGTGAGTGCACCATGTGATGAGCCCTTGTGACGTCAGAGGTGACCCAACCACCTTCTCCTCACTCCCTCCTTGGGAACAATTGGTTGGGTCACCTCTGACATCACCATGGGCTGTCATGTGGTACATTTCACATTGTGCATGCACATGGCAAATTAGGATAATAGATTCCCTACTTACAATATTCTTGCATCTTGTAATATTTATATCATGGCATTTGGGTATAAATAACACTCCATTCTGAAATCAGCTTGACTACTTCATAATGCATTAAAAGCAGATCCCTTTCCAAAGAACATAAACCCTGGGGGAGGAAGCAGGTTTAATAGTGGAAGTTGAGGAGGTATACCTGTCCAGCAGTGGACAGGAAGCAATTAACCCCATAGTGGTTCTGAGGGAGCTATGCCCCCCCCCACCCTTTCTGGGCATGCTACAACTGGAAAGCCTATATAAAAGTGAGCAGCCTAGCTCAGTGTGCCCTTACAGTGGAGGAAAGAGGATATGTGGCACAGGCTCCTGCTCTGGACCAGACAGAGGCCAGATATATTGAGACCTGGGTAAATATTGACTGGCTTTGAAAAGCCAGGAGGGGAAAGATTCATCAGGAGCTTTATCTATGATCACTCCAGGGACCAAGAGGGCCAGAGGACTACAGAGGAGGAAAATGGTGGGAAGTAGCTTGTGGAAACCCATTATTGATTTAGTTGCAAGTCTGAGACCAGAATCAGTGTGTTTCAGGCAGATCCAGTGCTGGATATCCTTTCTAATGACAGAACCGCACACTGAGGCCTGGTGTAATAGAATGGGCCTGGATTCTGCTACTATAGCTGCCAACCTACCACAGGTGGTGGCTATGCCCCCTTTAGCATTACGCCACACCATACAGCATATATGGGTTGCCTTCTTGACCCAGGCTTTAGCTTCAAACCACACTGCCCTGAAGATAAAGGCAACTGGTAGGAACACAGAGCAGATAACCGCTGGCTTGGGGTTGAAGCACGTGCTATGGATAACTACAGCTGTTGGAGACCCTAATTAGATGAGATGGAAGAGCTGGGACCAGGCCCAGGTGGCTGTATAAAGAGCTGGACAGAAAACCAGGGAAAGAGGTGTGGCTCAGGAAGTTGCAGTCTGTTTGTGGTAGCTAGAGGGAAGGTAAGCAATCCCAGACCTCCAAGGTCCCTGAACAAGTCCAAAGGAGGAGGGGACAAGAGTCAGGCTGCTGAGATGAAAAACTTGCTGTGAAATACTTTAAAGAAAGAGCATGGGTGACAGACAAAACATGTGATGAGTCCTTTGTGAAGTACTGGTCATCAGGGGAGTGGGATTTGAGGGGCCAAAATGGGGTGGACAGCCCCCAACCTATTACACAGCCCTATTGACCCTGGCTGCTAGGCTACAGTTCCTTGTATTGAAGGGTGGTCCCATGGACTGTGATCTCACTGCCCTGAAGAAAAGGGCAGTTATGTGGACTTGTCTGGGGGGGTTGAATCCCCTTCTCTCCAAGGTGTGATAGCGTACTTAGGACTATTTTAAGCTTCAGTTTGCCTGATGAATAGTGCAGGACTATGCTGGCCAGGCTATATACTATAGTTGATTGTAGTGACAACATACATATATATAATATACTTCACATTATCTGCAGAGCGGAGATGGGATAAAAGTGTTTGTGGATACAGCAGATTTTATTCTAACGTTAATCATAGTTGGTTGCATTTCTCATGTTTTCTATTGTATTTTAATATTATAGTCAGGTTAAATGTACTTGAAGCTACAATTCTGGCAACTTTGTAATATAAGAGAGAAGTTTTGTTCTCTCATGAACATGCCTGGCTCCTAGATTTTTACACCATCTGGGAATCAATGACCTCTTTCGGGTCATTGATAAAACTCCTATTGACTTCAGTAGGTCCAGGCTTTCCCCCAGATTTTTCTTAAAACTGTAGGAATTTTGTTTGCAGATCAGACATTTTGATTTAAACGTGAAACCACAAGAAAACATAACACTATTCTTAAATAAATGAGGTTGAAGCAATATGGTTAGGGTTGGCTCCAGGTTCTATTTTTACCTGACCCATCAAATCATAGATAACGTTCTCTCTCTGTAACTGAGAATGCTTTTTAAATCCACTGCACAAAGTACAATTTAGCAAACAGGCTTCATTTTGAAAATTATTTTTAAAAAGTCAGTATCTGAAATGGATGAAAAGAATGGAAAATGATGTCCTGTGGATTTGAACATCTGTATTATATACTAGTCTATGATTGCATAGCATGTATATGCATATTTTTGAAACATTCATGTGGTGAAAAATGGTTATCTGACTTGCTCAGTGTGATTGTTTGCACTTCTCACATGCTAAGTTAGCTCCAGTTTAGGCAGGGATAGCTCTTGAGCTAAGGACTGGGAACATTTGCAGCACAACACAACTTTCTTTAAACTATTCATTCTTACAAGCACCTATATTTTTTCCTGATGCTTCAAAATACCAGCAATGTACCTCTTGTGTGATACTTGCTGAATATTCATTCATTTCATTGACACTAGCATGAGTGATTGTGAATAGTGACTATGAAACATAATAGCTGTATCATAAATAATTGAAATGTAGAACTGGAAAGGCCCTTGAGAGGCAGAACTAAGTATATCTAGACCAATTCCCAATAGCTATTGGTTTAACCTGGTTTTAAAACATTCCAGTAATAGAGATTTTACAACCACTTCTGAAAGCTTAATTCAGTGTTAACTATGCTTACAGTTTAAAATACTTTTTTTCTAATATCAAAACTAAAATTCCTTTTGCTACAGAATAAGCCCATTACTTCATATCCTACCTTTAGTCAGCATGGCAAGAATAAACATGCCCCTATTCTTTTAACCATTCCCTCTAGTTCGGATTTTTTAACCTCATCAGTTTTATTGCTATCCTCTGAATTCTCTGCATTTTTTCCATATTTTTCTTAGTGTGGTGACACCCAGAATTGTACGCGATGTTCCTGATGAAGTCCACTAGTGAATGAGATTTTGCTGTTTAAAAAAAAATGGATTCTTTGGGTACACTTAAGGGGAAGAGACACTGAAACAGACACTCAGTACATTTGATTTCTGTTAACTTTATTTACATCGGATTAGAATAAATCATTTTCTTATTCTTTTTAATGCTCTAAGCCAAAAGCAAAAAAATAACAAAAGGTTTATTACAGCAAAAGTATAATTACAATTCCTAAACCTGTTCCTATTACTAAAGTCCTTAACTGATATTGGGCCCCAATCAGTACTGTTAAGAATTATCCTTTATGCTTACAGAACCATGGCTTATTCATTTGATTCAGATTCAGATTTGATTCAGGTTCACCAGTCTCATCCCAGCTGGGATGTTTTGCTCTCAACCAGCGAGCTTACCGGTGAAAAGATTTGTCACTGGGGAGGGAAACTTGGTTGATCAGTCCTCAGTTTGGTAGTAGATTCGTGCCTCTGCCGACCTCTGGTTTGCATGGGCTTTTTGCAGCCTTTTATCCCTGTTCCACAACTCCACTTTGTTTCCAGAAGTTAATGTTACATTGCTCTGCTTTTTTTTGGTATTTTGCCGAGACATTACGCCACCACCTGACTGGTTACTGTTTCTAATATAGGTACAATGCTGTTAATTACAATTGTTTAGCCAATTAGAATTTGTTACTGGGTAGATATGGTTCTGTGAAGTTTACTTGGAATTAAACTATTTTTATAAAGTTATGCAAGGCTGTTCTTTTACAAAAAGGGGAAGTAACTCAATGTCTGGAGCAGAGATGTGGTTACCACATGACAAGAACAAAATAAGCTGGTACAGAACAGCATATGATTTATCACAAGATTTATCAATCAAATTGCTTTCCATTAAGCCTTATTTTTTTTAAATTCCAGATGGGTTTTATTTATTTATAAACTATACCCCCCGATTAACAGTGAGTAGACCAGAACAAAACCCTCCCATATCTTACACATGACACTCCTGTTAATACGCCCTGGAACAGTAGCCTGTGTAGCAACTGCATCACATTGTTGGCTTACTATGATCCACTATAACCTCCAAATATTTTCAGCAGTGCTACTGATTCCCTATTTCCTATTGTGTTTTGTGCATTTGTGGGGTTTTTTCTGTGTAGTACTTTTCTCTATTGACTTTGATCTTGTTGAATTTAGAACAATTCTCCAATACATCAAGATTGGAGGGCAGGATTAGCATTCAGAACAAGAGCTAGCACTCCCTCCTAGCTTGGTGTCATAAGCAAAATGTGATGCATGTACTCTAGACTTTATCCACAACATTAATGAAAATATTGAGTACTACTGAACACCCGACAGACCTATGCAAAATCCCACTGTGCAAGTCCTGCCAGTTTAACAGTGAACCACTGATAACTATTCTTTGAGTAAGGATTACCTTCCAGTTCTACAAGAAATAATGGAATCAAGACCACACTTCCATTTTTTGATTACGAGACTATAATGTGGGACTCCATCAAGAATTTAAATAAAATGAAATAGGTGTACAAATAGTCCCATGCATTGAACAAGTAACTGCCTTCACAGAAGGAAATTAAGTTCATATGGCAAATCCATTGTGGCTATGACTTACAACTCTATCATTTAGGCACTTGCAGATTGATTGCTTAATTTTGTTCCAGTAGATTTACAGGTATCAAAGTTAGGGTGACTGGTCTGTAATTCCCTAGGTTCTCTTTGTTCCCCCTTCTTAAAGATGGATACTATGTTTGCCTTTCTCTAGTCCTCTCCCATCCTTCATGAGTTCTCAAAGGTAATTCCAAATGATTCCAAGATTTTTTTTTTCAGCTAGTACCTTTAAGTACCTGAGGTTGAATTTCTCAAGTGCAGGCTGATCTGAATATATTTGTTTTATCTAAATGTTCTTTAACCTGTTGTTTTCCTATTTTGGCTTCAATTCTTTCTCCCTGGTAGATGTTGATTTGTGTTGGCTATCTGGTTACAATCAATCTTTTTACTGAAGTTTGAATCAAAATAGGCATTAAACGTCTCGACTTCTTAATTTCATCAATTACCTTTTCCTTTCCTGATAAATTATTTCTGCTTTAGCTCTTCAGATTTTGTCCCTACATGATTGTCCTATTCTTTTGTACTTAGCTTTCCCCCCATATTTTAACTTTGTATAAGATTTCTTTTTGATTTTTCAGCTCATTAAAGATCTTTTTGTGCGACCCTATAAGCACATTATTACTTTTCCAATATTTTCTTTGTATCTGAAGCATTTGTCACTGCACCTTTTAATACTGTTTCTTTTGAGCTCTCCTTAACCCTATAGCCCTTATATTCTCTTTGCATGAGATCTTACCGTAGTTCACTGTCCTTATTTTGCTGCTCATGCCTTCCTTTCCCTAGAATCATGAACCTATTGTTTTGCTAAACACCCCTCTTACTTTCCACCTTCAGACTCTAAACCAATCTTTTTGGTCCAACTCGTGTCTGAAATGGCTGTCCCTCTAGTTTTTTCCTCTTCCTTCTGAAACATGAAGTTGATCAGAGTACATTCCAAGAACAGGAACCTTGGTACATTTTGCAGTATTACATTTCCAAGACATGTGAGTAGTTAAAATCCCCCATTGCTACCAAGTCTTGAGTTTTTGATAGTTTTGTTGTTTGTTCTAGAAAACCCTCATCCTCCACCACCACCACCACCTGATTTCCTGGTCCATAGTAGATTACTAATGTAACATTCCTCTGACTTTCCCCAGTGACACATTTCATCTGGTCTGCTTCTCACTTTCTTTCTGGATTTTAAAACAAGTGTACATATTTTTTTGATGTTCCAAGGGATAGCCATATTAGTTTAGTTCAGCAAAGTAAAAGTGCCACAGGACTCCTTTGTTTTTAATGTATAGAACAATATTTCCTCATCTCCCCCCATACAATACAAGCTATACCTTATATTCTAGACCAGTATTCCTGTCATGAGATGCATCGCACTGAGTCTTTGACACCAGTGAAGTAATTTAGCTTAGTACTAATGCTTCCAGTTCTTCCTGTTTATTCCCCATACTCTTTGTCTTTGTGTGTCAACTCTAAGATGTTGAGCTGATTCCCCCACTGTTAGTCCTCATAGATTCTGTGGTTCTATTATAATTTTCCAACCCTCTTACCCAAAGTGTAATCTTTTTTCAGGTTTTTTTACACCTACTTTTATTAACTTTTCTCTTTGAACAGAAATTAAAGCCCTCATTACTAGATCAGAAAAGTTGAATATGAAGATCCTCTTCTGCTTCTTGGTTAGGTGGATCCCATTTCTTCCCATGTATATATAGAAAGTTTCAGAGTTGGAACAGTCACCATCAGAAATATGACTGTCCTCAGTCCATCCTTGAAACACATCTAAATATCCTTTTACTAGTACTCAACTCTGTAGTGTTGAAAAACCTGGATATTTCTGATGAATTGCACTAAATGAGCACCTTGTAATTTTCACTAAATGCTAACAATTTTAAAATGCTGCATTTTGGTTATTGCAGATTCTGAATGACAAAAGGAGCCAGATGTTTAGAAACAAGGTCTTATTACTAATCACTTTCTATCCCTACTAACAATTGGTTTCTCTATACACCTTGCTACTCCATCTTACCTTAACTGATTTTATTACCTTTGTGATAGAAGGTGGAGATCTGAGGAATTTTACTCTACACATTCTTTCAAAGAACTTCATGCAGCCAGCACTGGTTTGGAAAAAAAAGCTACAGTGACGGGCTTGACTATTCAAGTTAATATATTTGAGCACTTTCTTCAGTTTTACTAGACTCTTTTTATTGGGAGTTTTCAGAAAAAATATCTGAATGTGGCATCTTTTTAACTTAAAAAAAAAAATTAAAATTGAAATCATGGCTCTCTGTAAACTCCAAGCATAAGAGTAGAGGGCCAGATGCTGTGGCTTTATAAATTAAAAAGGCATTATATATAGCCAGCTGTACCATATAAACTTAGATTTTTATACCATGCTGTGGTGTTCTGTGTATCCTCATTTGTTCAGAACATCTGTTCAGACTTGTCCATAGTTGCCATATATTAGTTATAATTAATCATACTGGAGCCTTTTGTATGTTTATGAGGGTTCACCTAATAAGTTGTAATGTACTTTTGTAGAGAGAAAATTACATTCTCTAGTTGTTGCTAATTAATATAGACTTTTTTGCTTCTGTGCATATATGATTTCTCAGTGACATGAAAACCATAGTTTTGAACAAATATTTGTTGAAGTTAATCAAATATTTATTGTCCCTGCTAAATATTGTGAAAAGAGGTAAAAGGCAGACTACAATTCCAGAACATTTTCTCCTGGGGGGGGGGGTTGCTGAAATATGTACTGTATAAGTCCCTTTGTAGTATGTGTCTATTTGCTGGAGATTTAACACGCTTGTACTCTAACCTTGCATTTTTTATTTTTAAATTAACCAGAGTATATTTAACTACATATTGCTAGATAGTCATCTAGGTATACTTTAGGGTAACAGAATATTAAGGATAAGATCTTTGGGAAAGGGAGTGTATCTCTTGTGTATAGGGCCAAACACTGTGGTACCCCAATCTAGTTTGGGACCTATTTGTACAACTAATATAAACAATAAAATACCTAAATTAGGAATCAAGATATAGTGTATCATGACTGAGAGCACACATGGTTCCTGGTTCGAAAAAGAAAAGCCATAAGTAATAATGTCAATCCTCATGTAATATACAAAGCAAAGTCCAAATAGGTGCTTGATAAATTTTACTGTTATCAGGAATCAGATATTTAGGGAAGTATGTGTGTGTGGTAGGTGCCATATGTGTTGCAGTTCCCCATAATGACAGGTGTTATTTGGTTTAGTCCCCAAGTTAATAGCTGTTCAGATTTATTTCCTAGCACATGTTGAGAATTGTTTATATGAGAAATAAGGCATGATTAAATGGAGTTAATACAAAAGGAATTAATCCTACAACACTGATGATTCCAATTTGCATAGTTCTTTTGTGTCTGTCGCTATGGGTCTTCATTCCACATTTGTGTCTTGGCAGATTCAGTTTTGTGCTATGGTTTTTAAAGCTCAGCATTGCAACACTTAACTGATTTAAGAATCTAAATCTAATTTTTCCCCCCCAAAAAGGATTGTTAGGTATTTTGAAGCATAAATCTCAGCAACTATCAATGAGGTTTTGGTTCCTAAGTCAGTTAATATTTCAGTGCTGAAGACAGTAATGCCTAAGTACCTTTGAAAAAAATCTGGGCTGTAGTGACTGAACAAAGAAAGAGAGAGAATATAATCCTTGGAATGGAATATCCAGAGTCCTCATTAGTGATTCCTAACCAAAAATATTGCTAATTGGGGTAAAATGTAAGTTCTCTACCTAAAGTCATGTCCAGACCTAGCAAATTGTGCCCACCCTCTCTTTCTCTCTAGGCATGTCCTGAAACCATAGGACTCAGTTTTTCTGTTTTTAATAATGGGCACCGTATGGCAAAGGTTTAGAATGATTAGTGCAAGACCTATTTTCTCTCAAACAGTCCCCTGAGGAGCAGTTATCAGGAAATGTAGATTTAGATATATAATCACTAGTGAATGCAAACCTATTAGAGTCAGGGCCTGCTCAAATGGTTGTGGTGCCCCAAGCTGGCTTTTGCACCCCCAGTGGGGGAGGCTGTGGAAACTGGTTTCCATTCTGGGTCAACTCACCCTGCCCCCCAAGTAGGGAATGGCCAGCCCAGAGGCTGGGCTCTGCTCTCTTGCCCCTCCCCATGGCCAGCTGTTCCACCCTAGGGAGGGGGAGGGCCAGGGCCAGCCCAGAGATGAGGCAAGAGAGCTTAGTTCACCCATGGGCTGGCCAGCTCTGCCCCCGGGGGGCAGAGTGCTTGGCTCAGGGGAGGGGTGGGAGTGCAGGGTCCAGCTTGTGGACTGGTCCGTCCTGCCTGCAGTGTAGCAGCGCCCCTAAGCTGCAACACCCCGAGCCAGTGCCACACTAGCTGTTTGCTAGAGCCAGCCCTGACTGGAGTACAGAACTGAGGAGAGTTGGAGTTTTGGTTAAACTAGCATACTGAGCAAATTCGATAAAACCAGCTATATGAGTAAAATGAGCTGAAGTCGGAGTGCTGTTGTGATAACTGGACCTATAGGTGTACTCTAATTGTGAGGTGCCTCACTTTTTACGGTTAAAGTTTGTAAGCTGTCACAGTAATAGGTGTAAGAAAACCAGACTAGAAACTGAATTAGTCAACACAAAAGCATGCTGAATTGAAAGGCTGTTGAGATGAAGTTTGGTAAACAAGAAAAAATGGGTCTGGAAATCAATGAAACAATTAGTGTGTCAGATATTAGGTCTAATTGGTGAATAAAATAATGATGAGATGGGCTATTTCACTCATCATTTCCTTTTTTTGGTCATTGAAGAAAGGCTTAAAGGGATGGTGGAGCTAAGAACTCAGGGATTATCACTATCATAGCTGCCACCTCTACTATCTCCTGGGCCTCCAGGCCTTTGTCATTCTAAGGAGATGTCGTGACCCTACAAGCCCAAATAGAAGGACTTGGATTAATAAGTTTGCCACCTCAACTAGCTACAGATGAATAATGCCTGGCATGAAATGGGATCAGATTGTAACAACAATAGCTCCAGCTCATCTCCACTAACTTCTCCTCTTCTGCATAAAAGGTCAGTTATTACCGTTTTTGATATCTTCTAAGGCACTGCCAGAAAAAGAGGTGTTTTCATTTAAAAATGCTCTCCTGCTAAAGGTAAAGGGAACAAAGGATGTTGGTTAAAATGAAAGCCTTATTTAATACTTTACACCTCAAATGATTTTCTTTATCTTTAATAAAAGGTTAAAAAGATGTTTGCCATGGTGTTAATCATGCTAAGATTTTTGTATAGCAAACACTAGACCTTGTATGATCAGTCACTCTCTAATACTGGACAGTGTTATGTTAACACCTTTTTGGTCCATACATTCCATCTAAATTAATATGACAGCATCTGTATAAGTAAGCTGAGAAAGATTTGTCACCTTTTATATAGGTAGATCAATGCAGGTTCTAAAATCTGAACGTTGAGTAGGTTTTGCTTTCTGTCAAACAAAAGTGTGTCCAGAAAAGTACTGAGAGAGAACCTGTCACTGAGAAAGATGGTACTTTTTTCTAGGAGGTAGAAAACCTTATACATACTGCTTTGAATTGTTGTTTTACAGCTAGTCCTCACTTAGTGACCTACTCGTTTAGTGACCCCTCAGAGTTATGACCGGCTTTCTGATGAGTTGGTATTATGGCAATGTACGAGAACTCGCATCAACTCTCTCAGATTACCTATATTTACAGTACACTATGCAAACTAAGTTCAGTACATTAGAGCTTAAAACATTTAAAATATATATTAAAAATGTTATAAATGATGCAAAGGTGACATTAAAACTATCTACCGATGGTTGAAAAACCCACTACCAGTAAAGTACATTATGCCTGAAATACCGGTAAGGGCTGCTCCTCGTTTAGTGACCAATTCGTTTATCAACCAGGTTTCAGGAACGGAACCCGGTCACTAAGTGAGGACTACCTGTATTGTGTTGTCAAATAGTCATTTCAATGACTCCTTGTGCTTCTCTATACATTTAGATTATTGTACTCATTGTTCCTATAGTAATAAACGGCATTTGTCAAAATGCACATCCAAAGGGTGCTCAACTGAATCAGTTGAGCTATGTCAATTTTATCTGCTGAGGTTCTGGACTAAGCATGTTAAGACTTGAATAGGCTTCAGGTCAGACAAAAAATAAGGTATTCAAAGCATTGTGATGTATTTTTGTATTTATATAATGTGTTTATAGCATAAGGGAACCCTATGGAATCACTACAGCGAATGGTCAACATGAGCAAAATCCCTAACAAATGAACACAGTCTAGTTTTAAAGTTCATAGGAAGAAGGCTGCTCTTTACCAACTGTTAAGCCCAAGAAGACACCTTCAGTGTGAATGGATCTTGTTTAGTCTTTTTGAGGTTGTGTTTTGTTTTTAGTTCCCTGTAGTTTATGAAGAGGAGATGTTAGCTCAGGATTGGTGTCTTACGATAAGTGAAGTTGCTGTTAGACTACCAACCCACAGAGAGGAAATTTCTTCAGTTTCTTTGAAATCTAAATATGATGTGGGTGGGGGATTGTACCACAATTTGTCTATGGCTAACTTTTGAATTGGGGGTGGGAAGCTTTTGATAACTGAATATACCTAAAAATTGTATATTTCTTTAAATCCTTAACTCATTTATTTAAAAGTAATCAAGAAAAGTTTTAAGAGCTTTACAAAAAGTGTTCAATACTACAATTCAGTGGAAATGCCTTATCTTTGCTATGTATGGGATACCATTAAGCAATTATTTTAAATGTTGTTTACATTATTTTAAAGAGCAGAGCTATTTGTCATATAAACACAAAATGTTCAAATCACTTTAGAGGGTTCTGATAGTCAAAGGACTTAACCTTGAAAAGTTACAAATATAAATGTATTCAGTGCCTTCAGTGGATTTGGCTTTAAGAGCAGAGGAGGAAGTGATCATCAGTAGAAGATGGCTTACAGGTGGTACAATACATAGACTCAGGATCGAAATGTGGAATCAATATTCATAAGTCAATGCTAAATTACTGTGTGCATGCAATTCTAGAACTGAAATTGATGCGAGAACTAGAACTATGTGTTACTATTCTCCCACCCCTTATCCTCTCTCCTAATGTGCTGAAATATAAACACCGTAGCACCTTCTCCTTGCACCTTGTCAGCATTTATACCATAGTATTATGACTAGTTAAAAATGCATATGTCAATCTAAAACTTGTGTTCCCAAAAGTGAGAATTGGATATACCTGGTAACCATAAGAAACTTAAACATATTATATGACTCTGTTCAACATGGTGTCATTGATTAATAATGACTGAGTCTGTAATAACCATGCAAATGTAAACTATTCATTTATTTCAAATACATGTGAACTGTAGGGATGATATCTCATACAATCTAGTGTTAGTCTATTCACTGCATCATAAAAATTAATTTGTCTAATTAATGACATTAGTCCTTTTAGCCATGCATAATTCATATTAATTGATAGGTCTGCCTAAAAAGAATACCTTTTGGAAGAAAAATGATCCCATTAGTGCGAGTTTAATCCAAATCAAGACTGACAAAGCATGGTGCTTTCAAGGCTTATCTCTAGCTTTGTTAATTGTCATAAGCATTCTAAATTGATTATTCTTACATTAGCATGGGACATTTCATTCATCAATGCTTTGCTGTAAAGGAAACTTGTCTAATGGCTTTCCGTAGCAGCACTAAATAAGTGTGTTGGTCCATTTTTCCACTGTAGCTAGAGGGGTATTCAAAGCATATTAATTCACTAATACTGGAAAAATTAACCGTCAAAAGGTATAGAAATATCATACAAAATTAGCTTTCTGACACTGAATAATTTTTGTGATATTCATTCAACACTAATTGAGCGTGCAGCAACACTTATTGCTTTTCTGTTTCACGAATGCTTTGCTAAACAATGAATGTTACTTTTTCATATGAGTGATGTTGCTGCACCTTCCAGGGCTACAGGGGCACAAAGTACAGGATAAATTATTTAAATGTACATTTGAAGAGTTGCTTGTAGGAACAAAAATTATAATGTAGTCAAGTTATGCAACATTCAGCCTTTTGGTTAGTATTTTAACAGTGAAGCTGCTGTAGATCAAGTTTTACTATTCTTCAACCAGAAAACTCCATAAATGGAATGAGACATAGGTGAACCACTTTGGGTTTCAAATTGTGGTGTTGCCCGTGTAACTTGTGATGCACAATTACATTTCAATTTTTTTCATGAATAGAAAATACAATCTCAAAGAAACCCACACAGATTCATCTGGTTTTAGCAAAGAATTGAATGGATTTATTTTTGAACAGTATGTTCTTTTTTTTCCCCTTAATGAGCATTTAGCACTATTGATGCATGGAATGTTGTTTATATGCACATTTTTACAATGCTCTAGTTTCTTTTCCTGTTCACCTTTGTTTGTTTTTGTGCTCCCTAGTATTTTGTTAATCATTGGAATCCACTGTGGAATCAAACTTGTGGCAGTGCCAAGAACTTCAGGAAGCTTTTTATTGTACTTTGCAATTGGAGGCATGCATCATAAAATGAGTGGGGAAGAAGGGCAGAAGTTATCCAATAGAAATTGAAGATTTGTTTTCTTGCTCCAGTTCTCTAATACCTTTTCCTCTCTCACACATTCATAGTCCTGAACTGCGTAAAAGGGGACTGAGCTTATCCATCACAGTGGTGATGGTCTAAGAGGGCATATAATACAACTCGAAGCTCTTTTTCCCCCCTGCATTCAAACCATATAATCATTCCTCCTCACTCATTTACCCCCTTCCTGGCCAGAGAGAATAGGCTAGGGCCTTGGCTTATCTTGTGGTATGTTAGTTTCCCTCTATTTTGTATGTTGCTGTTGGGTTTTTGTTTTTTTTGGTGGCTGTATTTATTCGTTACAGCTTTCTAGTTGGGTAGGCTACGGTTTGTATGGTGTAATAAGTTTTGTCTTTAACACAGAAAAACTGGACTCTCGAGTCGGTGGGGTGCATGCGAAGTACACAGCTGCACAGTTTGCTAGGCTGTTGAGATGGAACATTAGCTGTCGTGGGAGGAACTTGGTCATTGGTACTGATTTTTGTGGCAAATGGTCACATTCTACCTAATGGGTGGCAACATAAAACTCAGAACTAGATAAATACATCATAGTTGTGAGGAATGGGGCAATCCGTTGAGCAACTTGACTCAACTAAAGGCAAATTTTGAAGATGCAATGCAAAACCATGACTTGGACTCAATAATGGAATGTGGCACATCACCTGCAGATGTGGTTCAATTTGGCAATGACTTCTTGTTAGTACAGCAAGTCTGGTTGGTTTTTTGTTTTAGCACTAGTTATGAGAATTGTGCCTTTTGCCTGCCTTCGGTATAATTTGAAACATATTTAAAATCAGTTTTTCCTTTATGCTGCATTTAGGATACATTAGACCCACTTACTGATTGATAACCATTTACTAATAAATTATCTAAACTTTGTTGCATAACATTCCTGGTTTTGATCCAGTCCTCATTTTTATCATAATGATGAATAGAATGTCTTACTCAATGAAGCTGTGGATGACTTGCACCTTCAATCTAACACCATATCCTTTGGTTTAAAAAACTTTTCTTTGTTCCATTAGTGACTTTTTTCACATCCATTTTTAATAAGTGTGCAATACATTCTCTATAGGGCTCATATTTCAGTGAGAAAAGAAGACTTCCTAAAGTTGTTCAGTTGGCTTGACAGTAGACAATGTTTGGGAAGGGCAGAGAGATTCCATATCCCACAGCTAAAATATACCAGATGTGTAGCTTTATTCTAGTTAAAGAAGATCAGTAGAAACGTATAATATTCTTTGTTTCCTAAGGGTAATTTAATAATGCTTTCAACAGAGAACATGATACTCCCGTCTTATGCAATAAAAGGGGGAAAGTGCTCGCTCTGTATATCATATATATGATAAAAAAGAAATGAAAACAAATGACCTGTTTTTAAAATCCAATAAAATTCAAAAAATAACTTACTGATTGGTATTAGTTTAATACATATTTTCAAGTCATGCAGGAATTAATTATTGTTCAAGTAATGTCCTTTTCCAGAATTGGCACATAGCAGATTGCTCAGCTTGACATGTGGGGTCTGGTAATTTTTATTATTTTAAAATAAATGGAACTAGCAGGTTTTTACTGGCCATTCAGTGAATTATTATTAGGGCCTATATGCTGCTCGTGTGTTCTGAGCTGGAAGGATAAAAAACAAAGGGGTAGTTTTTCTCATTAAAACGCAACAGTGAAATGAGATACCCCTGTCTCCTTCCTATATTGCATAACCAAAGGAACACTATATTTCCCCCAAGTGTTTTGTTGTGTGGGGGTGATGGTGAGGTGGGTTCCTTCAAGGTTTATTTTATCTTATTTTTAAGAGTGAAAAGAAAGAGGGGAGGGGTTTAAACTGGCCAGAAGACTTTTGATAACATTATTTGTTTCCCTTGGAGATGTCTTCAAAAGGTTAAATTTTTCCAGGCTGATTGAGGGAATGACTTAAGTCTTCACAACACCTGAAATTCAGATACCCTGGTGATGGATGTGGCGTAGAACATAGAACAACTCACTTGCGATAAAAGAAACATCAGTGGCTCCATATTTATTCCAAACAAGGGATAAGTGAAAGTGTGGTCTCTCGTTTATCTCTGCTTTCCTAATCTGTATCACTTTATAATGCAGAGGTAAACTTAACTGTAAAATTAGATCAGAATTTCAACTATCCTTAGATATGGGATTTTTGGAGCTGGAGTTCTGGTACGCTCCACTATACAGTTTAAGATTCTGACTCCAGTAATTGAGAGATATTTAGATGTAAGTTTTTGTGTTGGTGTCATGTCTAGCATAATGCATTAACAATAACTGAGCAGTTGTGATGGACACAGAGGGACAAAGATGATTCAGATTTTTGTTCTGAATCCAGCTCTCAGTCTCAAGATTGAAATTACAGTACATCGTTCTTGTTTGAGATGTGCAATGCCTATGAGATATTTAGGTTTAGTTCTAGTTTCAGTGCAGAAAAGTTCCTTCATTGAGTGAAACCTGTTCCTAATGTTGATTTGAACCACATCTGTGTCATAGAGTAGGGCTGGTCCCAAACAGAGGTGGGGTTGTTTTAGCTTCCTTAGAGAGATTGTCAGCAAAGAGTGGTATGATGCAAGTGATATCACACAGCTGTTGAGTAAATTAGACTTGGATGCAGATCTCCACTCAGGAACATGTGGATTTGGGAAATAACCTGCTAGATTTTGATTCTTTTGGCCAGAATATGAATTATATGCCAATATTATAGGATACTATTATTTTAAGTAGAACTATTAGTTTACACCACCCTGTACAACAGGCTGGTCATGGTGTTATCTGTTAAATATCAGCACATTATGATTAGGGTGGCACAAACAAGTGATGTGCAGGAAAACCAAGCTTCTGGGATTAGATCAGCACTGAGATGCTAGGGGATTGTGTGGGGGAGAGATTTAAAAGAAACAATGCATTATTTGTAGTACAGCATCACTGAATGAATGTGCTAGATATTGTACTGTAAGCAGACAATGACCTGGGTCTTTATTCAGGACTTCTCTCTCTCTCAGTACCTCTTCCCATCCCATATCTATCACCAGCTAGGAAATCACTATACAATTGGAAAAGGCAGTAAAAATAGTTGTGTGTTTATCAACAGCAAGTTAAAAGAACAAATACAACAGAATAGTTCATGGGGTCAATAAGAGGTATAGGCTTGCAGCCACGGCCCACTACAATATCCATAATACCATGGACACAGTATGAATAAACCAATACATTACTATTCCCTCAACAGACTGGGATCAGGAACACCAGGTGAGGAATGGAATAGGTTGGGTCACGAAGCATAGGTGCAGGAATGTAGAGGCAGCAGTGCATGAGCAAGGTAAGTTTAGTTTTCTTATTTTCAATCTTGGCCAACCTTGGACTCACTGTAAGCATGTGGGTCAGATTGGCAGTAGCAATCCAGTCTTAAATACCATCTAACATGCTCTATTTTCCTGTTTCACTGCACATGCTATATTTTGGTATGTTGATCAGTACATATTACCAAAGTTTTTTGCATAGTTCTATTTGTCCATTCATAACTAGCTCTTACTATGTTTCCATACCACACCTAAGGGTAAACAAAACAAACGATGATAAATCACTTTGAATCCAAGCGGACAGTATACACATAAGAAGAGGTCTAGTCTCCATTTATATAGCCAAAGCAGATGAAGGATGGGGGAAGAGGGTAGAAATAGAAACAAACTTTCCAGGGTGAAGTTAGTCATCATAATCTTTATTTCTATTGCCCACCTCTTCTTCTCCTCCTTTTTCCCATTACCCTACCTTCCCTCTCTTCTGCAACCATAGTCAAATAATAATCTCTTTCAATCCTGCCCATCCCACACCAGAAATTTAGGGCTTAATGAGACACATTCACCCCACTTGTAGTCTATAGTGACATCTGATCTAAATCCATTTGTGACTGAATGTGGAAAGTAATGGATCTTATGGACTAGCACTAGCTCACCAGTAGGTTTAGGGAAAATACATGGTGAGAGAGAAGACCATGCTCTCCAAACATGGTATAGTTGAGGCAATAACATACCTATACATTCATCTAAAGATGTAGAAGTTAGTGCCTGGGAAAAATACGTTACAGTTCACATTCATCATAAACTGAAGAATTGTCTCCTAGAGCTAAGCATAGCTAAAGTATCTTGCTACTTGACATAGGAAGCTCTTGCACCACAAGTTCCCTGAGACTGAAGCACACAGGTAGGATGTGTGACATGGATCCCAGCTCATTTGAAACTGATCTGGAGGAGCACCTGTAGCATAATCTAGACTCTGAATTAGCTTATTTAACCACAAAGCAGATTTTTACCCACTCATCACAGCTGCTACTCATTATGACTTATGACAAATTCAATTCCCATAAAAGTCTCATGCCTGATCCAGCTCTCATTAAAGTCAATCCAACACTTATTGACTTGAATTAGATTTGGATCAGGTACTTAAGAAGAATCTATTATAAAGGATGCAGCCACTGGTTATATTCAGTTCTGCCTTCATCACACCTCATTCTCAAAATGAATCATTCAGTAGTAGCTTGAGTGAGGAGAATCCAGGGGCTGGACAATAGTTCTGCTCTAGTATAGCTTGTTTAAAGGAAAGCTTTCCACTTCCTCCTGACTTGAAATGTCAACACGCTAAAGTTGTGTTTCTCAGTACTAATCACTAAAATATATTTGCTAATTTGTTTTGTCTTGAGACTTCAGAATTCTAAGGGCTAGACCCACAAAAAGACTTAGGTGTCTGACTACACTGTAGCTGCCTAAATCCCATAATTGGATCCCACTGGGATTCACCGAGCCCATATTCAGCAGCACCTGAAACCTGCAGGCTCAGTGCCCCCCTTTTTTTGCAGTAAAAGTTTCCTAGATTCCAGTTTCTACCCCTGAGTATGCTCAGTGCTGTCTCATGCCAGTCATCTGGACATCTGAGCCCCATTGACACACCTATCTCCACCCATTCATTTTATAGGGACCCCAGGCAGTGAACTCAGGCTTTATGAACACCAATCCTGTGCCCAGGTCTCTCTTTTTTGCAACTCTAGCCCCAACTGAGTTAAAATTTGTTAGCTTTTTTACCCACTTCATCTTCTTGCTTTAATGCCATGTGTGAACAAGCTCAATGGAATAGAAACAGCTCATCAACAATATGAAATGTGCAGGAGAGTGCTGTAGCATCTCTTGTACATGTCACATGCTTGCTTTGGAATGTGACATGCCAATTAGACCAGGCTCTGTTGTGAATTAGCACTGTCATGACTCACTCTGAGTTTTATAACTATTATCCATAGGCACTCTGCTGCGGGTAGAGGGCACTCCCTGGCCTAATGCTTTTGATTGACTTCTGTACTGAGTGCAATCAGATTCTTTTCATCTCAGTCTTGTATGAAAACCTTCAGCTTCTAACATGATTATGAAAGATTATCTCTGCCATGTTTTTCCCCTTTGTAAAGCAATTTCAGAGGAAACAATGGTCTACTACCAAGTAAGAGTTTACTAAAAATAAAAATTGAATTTAGCCTGCCTGTTGACAAGCTGATTGATTTGTGAGCTCTTATGACTGAATCCTCTCCTAAATGTGTTCCCATTTATCATGTGCAAGATTGTTTCACAATCAATACCAGCCTAGCACAGTGGCTTTTCTGCCATGGACAGCCAGCTTTTCCAATAATACTGCCAAGGCTTTTAGACTGAATTATCAGAACAGTTTAATAGTGTTTCATAACTTAGAACATACTCTGCACTAAGGTCTGCTTAGAAATAGTCACTTTTTTCAATGTAACTTTTATCTATACTCTTTTCAGAAGAACAAAAATAGGTTAAGATTGGATTTCCCTCACCCCCCTCTTAATGGTGAAATCAGAGCTTTCTCTTCTTGTGTGCTCATTCAAAAACCACTTTCAAACAATTGCATTTCATAAATCTGCTTTTTTAAACATAATATTCTGTTGGATGCACTACCAGGGAGTACTCTGAGATAAGCCTGTCCTTGTGTATTCTTCTTCCATACCCCCTAAATCCTTTGGCATGGGGGATCAGACAACAAGTGTGTAAAATCAGGACTGAGGGTGGGGGGCACAGGGGACAATGAGCACCTATAGAAGACAAAGATTGACATATCAGGACTGTCATAAAATCAGGAGATCTGCTTGCTCTGCTTTGGAAGAGTATAAAATTGTTCTTACTAAACACTTGTAAATTGTATTTTTAAAAAATGATTGACAAAAATGTCTTCATTTCAAATCACAAAAGGCTGGAACTGTGTCAAAGCTTTGGAGCCTCTCGTATAGTTTCTATGTTCTCACTGGCCTAGAATGTGACTGTGCCTCTTCAGCTGCTTAAGTGAATAAGGTGCATAATGCCTCTCTTCCTTTTTGCTCTCCCTTACTTGGCAACAATAGCATTGTCCTGATGGTAAGTATCAGTGGGAGCATGTTAACTGTCACACTGTTCATTTCCCCTATACAGTCAAGTAAGGGAGGGGGCAGAAAGTGGGGCAAATCATTGCTCCATTACCTTACATGCTGGCCAGTGTAAGTGGGGAATAAGCTAACAACTATTTTCCATGTCTTTGGATGCTATCCAGCAACATTTAATAGAAAAAGGAATTGTTCAAATAGAATAAAATATGCAGAAAGGAATTTTATATCTATGTAGTGAAGCTTGTAGTTGTGTCGGTCACAAGAGTGTTGGAGAGAGAAGGTGGATGAGGTGATATTTTATTGGACCATATTCAGGCTAGAGGAGCTCTGTATAACTTGAAAGCTTTTCTTTCTCACTAACAGAAGTT
This sequence comes from Podocnemis expansa, assembly GCA_007922195.1. Lineage (NCBI taxonomy): Eukaryota > Metazoa > Chordata > Testudines > Podocnemididae > Podocnemis > Podocnemis expansa. The sequence continues at coordinate 8,114,215 of ML682036.1, forward strand.
GGTCCAATAAAAGATATTACCTTCTTGACCTTGTCTTTTTCATTGATTTTTTTTGAGTAATTTGTATAGGATGTGTTGTATTAATCTCAAAATTCTAAACCTTTCTTCATAAAGAACATCCGTTGCAGGCCCTTCCCTATTTACTCTTGGCCTACGGTTGTGTCCCTGAGACTGGTGATCTCATGGTTTAGCCTTACTTATAATACTCTTAGGTTAGAGGTACTCAGTTTTGCTCCTTGGATGGGCCCCTATGGTAGGAAACAGAGCCATAAAACAATGTTGAAAAATCATGATTTGCTTTGGAGTTGCATCTTTGTGATACACACTTAAAACAATTCCTGGCACTGTCACCACAATGCAATACTTGTGCAGTAAATAGATTGTCTCACAGAGAGTTAATGCCAGGCAATATGGCAATATCTATTTTTCCCTCTGACTTGCTCTCCTGGCTGCTGGCATGAGTTAGGGGATGAAGATTTAAAAGTAAAGGAGAGTTGTTCAAGGTCATTTTTGTGATCTCATTGAAACTTACATGTACAGTTTGTGTCCTAGGATGAGTTCATTGCTGAACAGATGCTTGGATGATTAAGAATGGTATTTTATATCTCGATAAAAATAGAAAATGCTACCACATAATCTTAGTCTGAATACTTTCTGCACTATTACTAATACTCACTATGCATCCTCATTCACTGACCATGTTGCCTGACTCGTATTTGAGATAGTGCATGTTTCCTAGCTATATCACACTTTGTTTGGGAAAACGAACAAGGAGTCCTGTAGCACTTAAAGACTAACAAATTTATTTATTGCACGAGCTTTCGTAGGAGAAAATCCTACTTCCTGAGGTGTTTTGAAAAAGCTTGGGAAGTTTTATTGTGAATTTGTTCTTCTAAAGGATTAAAAATTATTGGATCATCACACAATTTGAAATGTCAGGTTTAACTTTCTACATGAGATGTGCAAAGTGGAACATTTTTAATGTGCACTATCACCAGTGAGTCCCTCATTTACACATCACAAGGGGGCTCAAGTGGGTGAGGAGCAGGAGGTGCAAGCCTCTGTAACAGACTGGGGCAGCCATATCCTGACCCAATAGAAGCTGTAGTACTCAATGAAGAGGGGAGTGCTGGGGCCCCTGGAGATGCATGGCACCTCCATCTTTGCTCTTTGTTTGAGCCCATAATAACAAGCATTAACTATTAATTGAGGTGGGGCTTAATCACAGGCCTATTTAAGTCCAAAGGAAGCTTTGCAATAATTTCAATGACAAGTGCAGATCTTGTGAAAATCTGATACTAAGAACTTCATAACTAGAAATGATGGTTATGGAATAATTCAGTGCTCTGGTCATTGTTTCTGTCATTCTCAATGACTTTCCAAACATAAATAATTAATGATCACAGACACTAAAGACATCACTTTATTTGTCCACAAACAGCAAATGTCCTTGAATTTAATAAGTTTTTCTTTTCTGAAATATTTTAGAACACTTGCAGGTAATTGCTATTAACAAGAACTGGATGGAAATGTTTTCCTCACTACCTGAAAATTTTCCATGTAAAAAAAGTTTTCCTATCCTGAAGTAAAGTCCAAAATATTTGTTGGGGGCCCAGAGTAGGGAAATTAGTTTTGGGTCAATTAAAATCTTCAGAAAATAACAAAGCATTTACTTTCATTTTTGTTTTTTTTAATCCTTTCTCTAGTGTTCTCTTTTATATAATTAGCATATATTTCTAAATGAGAGTTTTTAACAAGAAAATTGAATGTTTGTTTAGAAAATGTTTCAACAATTTCAAAATCACTTTCCCAAAAATGTTGAGCTGAAAAATTTGTCCAAACCATCTTCCTGCACCCACACACATACACCAAATGAAGACACAAGGTGGGCAAGGTAATAACTTTTATTGGACCTACTTCTGTTGCATGTTAGCCATACAATGAGACAAACTAAGGAGGCTGTCTTGAGGGCGGGGAGGGGGGCAATAGGACTCAGAGTGTAGAAAATTATGTGTGCTGCTGGTGCATATGTATTCTCTCTTCTCTAGATGCACAGAGATGGTGGAGTGCTGTACTGGAGGAAGGAGGGCACAAGATACAAGGCAGTCAGGCAGGAGAGAAGGTGAGAGGGAATAACAGAAAGCAGGAGGAGCTGCAGAAGGAGAGAGTAGGAGGAGCCTGAACTCATTAACCAGCTTCTCAGAGAGGTTCCTGTTTCCTGCTGCTTTCCTGAACCTGCTTGAGAAGAACAAGCAGTCAACTGAAGTAGTAGGAGCCAGTTAGGCCCTTAAGATGCTGATATCTTCTCTCACTTGTTGGTGAGAGAAGTTGGCTCAATAAAAGATATTACTCCACTACCTTTTCTCTCTAATAGCCTGTTAGTGACATGGGTACTGCTACAGCACAAACACAAAAATTAGTATATTTTTAATGATGAAACAACTCTCAACTTTAACATTAAATGAGATAGTAGCGGATTGGAAGTGATGGAATAGGATGAAAAATATGCAGTTGACAGCTTATTATTAAGAAACAAATGCACTGAGCCAAATTTTACTCTCTGTTATGACCGTTAGAACTCAGAATCACAAGGGTACAAATAAAAGCCAAATATGGTTCATTTTGTTAGGGCTCCAATGTGTCAAGATATTTAAACTTGAGCTTAATTTTAAGCATATGGACACATCCTTAGAAGTCAATGGCATTACTCAGAACTTAAAATTGGACACATGCTTAGGTGTGTTGGTCAGTCAGGGTCTACTTATGTAAACTGCATATATTCCCTGGCTCAAAAACATAAGGTAGTAAATTCAATAAAATCCCCATGTCATCTCTTTTTTTTTCCAACATAAATTGCTATTAGGCCTTACTGTGAAATGGGAAATGATGATAATTTATACATACAGACAGACAAATGATTCAATTCTTAGTTACAAGAAAGTGTTGACAGTGATTGCTGATGCTCATTTTCTTTATGCACATTATGTGAGGCAGGAAACTCCAGGTTTAGTGGCCTTTCATGTTTTTCAAAGTAAATCAATCACTTGCATAATAATTATTAATTATTCCATGTTGGCAGACTGTTGTACTGCTTTATGACAGTTAAAAGCACCATACAAAATGCTGCAAAATGGGACTACTGATAAAATACTTTTCAGCTCCAGTGATAACACAAATAATTACCAGTCACTTGTAAATAACTAGAGAAGTGAATTGAAATGTTTCACTGTTGAGATTCAATTGACTTCAGTTGAAACCTTTTGGCTCTCTAGATTATGAAGTTGAAGGTGTGCAACAAAGATTTTGGTTCAAATTGCAGTGGACTTATATAGTTCATATCTGACTCTCTTGCCTGAATATTAAGCACACGTGGTAAAACTACTATGCAAGATATACACTGGTTGTGAATTTTTTGCATTGTGCTGACTCTCTAATTTTAACACAAGTCTCCTAATCTGCAATGTTCTGAATGTTTACGGTTCTTATTATCTGAGCTCCTTATCCTGCAATGCTTTTGGACAAGAGTTCAACATTCCTAATCACCTTGCTGAATTGAATCTTTCATACATGTAACATTGTGAGGTGTTCAAACCTCAGATCAAATGTTCTCTACTGCTGTGTAGTATAGAAACAAATCAGTGGGATCACCAAAGGGATTAGGAAGAAGGAGAGATGATTACAGTGCTCCCTCTGAGCCTTTAAAGTGCATCTGCAAGATTAGTGTGATAGTCAGCCAAAGGAAGGAATAGTCTGGGGGGAAAGAGCTTCTTTATGTGTTATGTTCCTCACTCAGCAACAGCAATGGAGCCATGCGTGGCTAGAGGAGAGCCAGTGTTATGACAATGTGGACACAGATCTATGAGAACTCACTTTTCTGTCCCCAGAAGTTCTCAGTTTCCACAAGAACCATCAGCTACCTATATCCTTCTTCCAGAAGAGTTTTATGTACTGTTGAGGAAAGAAACCAGGGGCCAGGGATTTATCTTTTGTTTATAATGAGAAAAGAAGTAGATTTGATTCCATGACTTCTCATATGCAATTTGGCAAGGGAGAAAAATTTACTTGCAAAATCTGTTCACATGAATAGTAATAGGACAGCTAGGAACAGTAAGTAAAGATTTTTATCTCTTTCCTTGCTCTAAAATGAAAGTCAGATGTGACCAATTGTTTCTCATTCTTCTCCTTGCTTTATAAATTAGAAACAATTTCTAAGCATCCATTACATACCTTTAGGGTAACCATCCCAATATAAGACATAACCATTTCTTAGTATAGGAGGTATATAGTTATAGTTAAGTAAGTGGAACACAAATATCACATGCAGAATAATTCAACGGCTCCCAGTGGGTTTTGTTGCTTGTCCTAGACCACTGATGCTTTTCTATTAAAAATAAAATGCCCACAGGGAAAAGAGGAATCATGTGCTGTGTGCATTCATAACATCTTTAGAGTGCATCAGGATTACAGCTAATTGAATGACTGTTGCAGACAGTGAAAATCCATTTAACATTCCTTTTCTCATTTTACTGTAATGTATCACTGTGATCAGGAAGTTTATTCATTTATAAACACACCTTATCTTTAACATCTCAGTCATATTTAACTGAGTTATCATTGTTTATATTGTGTAGATGACTCATTTCCCTTTCCAGGCTGTGAAAATCATATGTCACATAAAATATCTGACCTTTCTCTTCTCAGTCTCTATAGGCCACCAGCTGATTATTCAAAGTATATGTGTATGAGTATGCTTAGTACAACAATATGTTCAAAAGAAACTGTAAAGAAGAAAGGGGACAATACCTTGAAGGTGACTACTAAGGTCATGTCATATGGTATTTAGTATCACATGTTCAGAACCACCAAGGAGAAGAATGGAAATGAAAGTAGCACAGAAGTTAGGCACAGAATGGAGATAGAGCTAGGTGGAACAAAAAATCTAGCAAATCAAGATTTTTCCCTGAAATGTGCTACAAAACAGTAAAGTTACAGGACTGCCTCTGTGAAAAAGAAAGCGTCCCCTTGGTGATTGTGAACTAAAAGTGGGCCCATCTCTTGGGGGTTATAGTGGACAGGAATCTGGCTATGTGTCAACAGGATGCCCTTGTTGTCAAAAAGGCTAATGGCATATTGGGCTGAATTGGAATGTTGCCAGTAGATCGACAAATGTAATTAATCCCCTTTGTTTGGCACTGGTGAGGCCACATCTGGAATATTGTGTCCAGTTTTGGGCTCCTGACTGCAGAAAGGATGTGGACAAATTAGAAAGAGTCCAGCAGAGGGCAACAAAAATGATTAGGGGGCTGGGGCACATGATTTATGAGGAGAGACTGAATGAACTTGGCTTATTTAGTCTGCAGACAAGAAGACTGAGAGGAGGGACATGATAGCAAACTTGAACTACTTGAAGAGGTGCTCCAAAGTGGAAGGAGCCAGGCTATTCTCAGTGGTTGAAGAGAACAGAACAAGGAACAATGGTTTCAGGTTGCAGCTGGGGAGGTCTAGGTTGGATATGAGGAAAAACTTTCTCACTTGGAGGGTAGTGAGGCACTGGAATGGGTTGCCTAGGGAGGTGGTGGAATCTCCATCCTTGGAAACTTTCAAGACTTGGTTGGACAAAACCCTGGCTGTGATGATTTAGTGTGGTTGGCCCTACTTTTATCAGGGGGTCAGACTAGATGACTTCATGAGGTCCCTTCCAGCCCTAATATTCTATGATTCTTTCGATGCAAAGGAGTCAGTCAGCCCAACCACCAAATCAGTTAGTCAGTCAATCCATTGCCCTGGTGATTCACCTTCTCTAAAGGACTTCTCAGATGAGTCATTGCTGTAGCTGTCCCATGAGACATCCCAAAGGAAAGGGGAATCCAGCCCCCTATATACTGGGGGTTCACTTGCTGCTATGAAGGTTTCTCTCACTCCACTTTCATTTACCTGCTGAGTTCCCTCTTTTCTCGTATGAAACAAATCTCTGTGTCAACAGCAACAGGCTATTTTTACATGTATGGTGGCAGTGTCAGAACACCCCAATCCTAGATGAGAGCTTTACTGTGTTGGCACTTTACAAATACATTAGGAAAAGAGAGTCCCTATCCTGAACCACTTAAGATCAAAGTAAAATAAGTGCCTGGAACCCATGGGTTTATAGCTCTAAAGCACAGTCTTGCAATTGTTTGAATGAAGGACAGTCTTTGCTTAGCCACTAGTAGTTACAAATCCCTTATCCTTTCTGTTGGCCGGCCATTAGAAGTCAACTTCTAGTGTACAAGTATAAACAAAGCCAGTGTTTTGTATCCACTGCCTTCCTTTTTATCTCTTCACCTTTAACCTATTGCTGGACACTAACAAGACATCATTGTGATGAGTCATTACTCTTAATACTTCTGAAGAGCAGAGTGCTGTGTTTGGGTCTCTCTCAATGCCATGCGGTGTCCTTGGAAATGATGCCCACAAATATAATTTTACAGGGTTTCTTCCCATTCCTACCCCTTCATTATAAATGCTGTTTTATTTCTATTTCTTAATTTTCATTGCTGCTTCCTTCTTCTGCTTTTAGTTAAAAATCTGTATTCTTTTTCTGTACATAACCTCTGTTTATGACATGTGTCAGGATTTCCTATAAACTACTGCTGGATCCCACCTGTATTTTTTTTAATCTTCTTGGAATACATGCTTTTTTCCATCATTGGTTGTTGTTGCAATGAATTTAGTCTGTGTGGTTTCCTAATTTGCTAACCTTTCTATTAAAATTAATATTTAGGTTTTATATCTTTGAAACTGGAATAATGATGTTAGCGTTATCTGATGTTTATATCTTTTAGTCACGAAAATGTTCCTATTTAGGCTGTAACAGGCCACACACAAGTAATCACAATAAATAGCATTTAATATGTTTACAGTAATGGAAGGATGAGGTTAATTTCTGTTTTTATATTGATGGACTCAGCTGGGCTTGGAATACTATTGTTTACAATTAGCTACATTTTTGTTGTTGTGCTTTACCCTCAAATTAAATCTTTATTTCAGCAACTAACCCCAGGGATTCGCTGGTATAGCAAATGTAATAAACAGCATTAGCAGATAGCCTATAGCTGATGTTCTTTTGTAATCAGGCTTTTGTTTAAATAAGAATTATTTTTCCAAATTTTAGTGCAATAATTTTCTCTGATTTATTTATGAAAGGCTGGATTAAAAGTTTGCTCCAGTCAATTTGTCCTGTCTCCACATGTCTATAAAGCAGGGTCATTCGGGTGAGGATGACATTCTTTCACTCCACTCATGGTCCATTTTGCAAGTATAATTTCAGGAGGATAAAATATTGTAAGTCAGCGGGGGTTGGCCATCAAACTGTCACTTGCGCCTTTGAAGATTTCCCCCAGGGTATTTTGTCAAATGACTATTGAAAAGAACTAATGGTGTGACTACAGGTATACAGCTGGAGAGATCAATGTCAACCTAAGTAAAAAGAAAGCCACTTCCTTAGATGGCCATAAGGAGCATCTTTCCTACAGAAGCCCCATTTCCCTCCTCTATTGCTGTGGGGTGGAGTATGGAAGAGATGTCTGTGTCCAAGCAAGGAGTCTATGCATGGCTAAAGAATGTCTCTTTTTTCAGGGTCTTATGAATAAGTCATATGCTTTACAGTAGGTCAGTGTTTTATTGTAACTTTGTCTTAAGGTGTTTTTTGAAGTTATAAAATAGAGCCCAGGTGCTGAAACTCAGCAATGGAGAGATCAGAACACCTGTGCTCATAGGACCAAAACCTTAGCTGGTATACCTCAATTGACTTTAGAATAGCTCTGCAGATACACACTAGCTGAGAATCTGAGCCATAGCATTCTGAAACAAAAGTGCCCTATAAAACAAAGGATGAGCCACAAAACTTTGGCCAGCTGAATAGAAAGCCAAGGGGAACAACAACCTTATGAAGTATGCTTTAGTTTAGTGATTCTCAACCTCTTCCTTAATCAGCCTTTTGAGATTTTTTTTTTAATTTAGCCTGAGAATCCTTCCTATTTAGCAGTAGAGGAAAGTTAGCATGCTGATGCAATCTGCTGTGGGTCAAAATGGCTTGGCAGTTTTGGCTTCTAGCCCTGAGTACAGCTGATGTACTCAATGTCAGACACTCATTAAATAGTGGTTTGGATGTTAAGCATCTATCTCATGAACAATTTTTTGGTGTTTTGAATTCCTTTTGTAAGGTGCTAGAGAGAGACCAAGTGGCGCAGCAAAGTGTTGGAGTTGAGGTAGCATGAACACATCACTACATACTGTTAGAATAAAGCATATGATCACCGTAATAGCATATGGCACGTACTGGTAGGTCTCCTTTCCCGGAAAAGGTCAGCAGTTCTTAGAGAAGAAAATGACTATATCTAAAAAGGAGACAGAGGAGGTTGTTAACAGCTTCTTTATTGGCTTACTGCATAACTGAAAAATATTTTCTATTGATTTTGTTTTATTTACTTTATTGTACAAACACTGGAAATGTAGATTTCTTTTTAAGTCTAAACATATCAAAGGCCAAGAAAGATAATTTGAATAATGCAAGCCTAAGCAAAATCTATTGGCTTACACACAATGAAATTGCTAGTGAAAGGGCTACAACATAGGAAAGTTATGGAAGGACTCGGAGAAGGCAAGGTAATGAAACACTTTGTCCTGGGGTTTTACTTCCTGCTGGCCCAGCAGCCAAATGGTCAACACAGACATAGCCGTTCACTGCTGTTTGGCATCCTTGCAACAGCTGGGTGGATAAAAGGGCTGGGAAACATGAGCATGCAGCAGCTACCAGATGAGTGAATAGACTGGAGAAAGGAACCACTGCTAATAAGTTACTGAAAAGCTACCCAGAGACAGCAGTCTGGAAGGAGACGACCTGACCAAAAGACTGAAGAGCCTGCAGAGACTCTGAGGCAGCTAAGGAATGGAGAAAGTAAATCAGAGCGGGAGAACCCAGAATCTATTCCACACACAAATGCTTGGAAGTTTCTCTTCACATCCGAAAGTGCCATTTATTTGTTTAGTTCTGATTTTAGCCAATCTTTATAGCTTCACCTAGTGAACAGTCAGTTTGCAATGGTTTCTGTCAAAATTTCAGAAGGGGAAATGATATTTCAGAAGGCAATATCAACCTGTGAATTATGGTGATCTCTGATAGCTATCTTAGGGCAAATGAGTTTGCTGGATGATTGACTTGCATATATCAAGACCGGTGAGTGGGAATCTGGAAATCGTACTTGCCAGCCTCTTAACTCATAAATGAGCATCTTCTTTCCTTCTCTTTTACATAAAGAAAATTTGTTTCCAAAGGCACGTGAAACATGCTTTGCTTTGCTGGTAAGGCCACCAAACCAATAGCTCTTGTATTGTTTTCTGTAGGCTTTCACCTGTGTCTGCAGACCAATACCATTAAGTAGCTATGAAACTCTCCATGTGACTGGTGTGTGACATGAGATGTTTGTGGAGGGCAGGGGATGTTGAGACTTGGATCATGGTTTTCTTTGCAATAAGAGAAGGGATGGTAGTTAAAAGGACAAAGATACAAAATCTTCTTTCATTAAATTCATATAAGCTCTTCTGGCAACAGCCTTCGAGTGAAATGTTGGCCACATCATGGTAAAACTCTCAGTAACTTTAGCAGAAAAAGGATTTCACTTCATAGCTATAAAGAAACATCTTCAGCAGCTACACTACCTAATAGGTATTACACTTGGTTTTGGTCCATGAATTATGGTTAATGTTTGGGGTTCCTGGAGTAGACAGTCCCACACCAATAATGTCCTATCAAACAGTGTTCACCTAAGGATTTGAAAATAAGAATTACTGAATCAAGTTAAAATGAATAGCATGTATGAAAAAGTTTAGGTAATTTTCTAAGTGTGATAAATCTAGCATTCTCCTTGCTGATGTTCTCACTCTGTCCCTTGTCTTCAGAGCTGGTCTGAATTCACCAACATCAGGCTGGTAAAGACGAGTACAAATTTATTTCACTGAGGAAGGGAAAAAATCAAATGCAGAGCTAGAAAATGGGGAGCAACAGGCAAGGTCCTAATACGGCTGAAAAGGATCTGAGAATGTTTGACAAAATGTAATTTTCTCCAATGAAAGTTCATGTGTTAAATTTGTTAGTTTTCGAAAGTGCCACAGGACTCTTTGTTTTGCTGAACTAAACTAACATAGCTACACCTTTGGAACTTAATCCGTAACATGAAACAGCTGTGGAAAAGACTAATGTTATTGTGGGGTGTATTAACATCTAAGACATGAGACATAATGTCCCACACTAGTTGGCACTACTAAGATCTCAGCTGTAATACTCTGTGCAATTCTGGATTCCACACTTTAGGAAAGATGTGCCCAAACTGGACAGAATCCAGACGAAAAAGCAACAAAAATGATGTAAAATTTAGAAAACTGATGTATGAAGAAAATTTAGGCAGGTTCAAGCTTGAGAAAAGACTGGTCAGGGACCTAGTAACAGTCTTCAAATATGTGAAGAGGTGCTATAAAAAGGACTGATGCTAGGACACAAAGTTAGGGCATAATCTGCAGCAAGGGAAATTATTAGGAAAATCTTCCTAACAATTAGGGCAGTTAAATTCTGGAACAGACTTCCAAGGATGGCTGTGGAACTGCCATCATAGGAGGTTTTTAAAAACAGATTGGACAAACAGCTGACTGGGATAGTAGGCTTTACTGAGTCCTGCCATACCACAGGAAATTTGACTTGATAACTTTTCAAGGTTCCTTCAGCTCTGTATTTCTGTAAAATGAATGGCTTGATACCATGAAATGTGGTACATCCACAACAGTCCATGGACTTCATGTAACTGTATGAGGTAACAATTTTTATAGCATCAATTTTATGGTAAATACAACAGCTGTAGCAAGATTTTTTTTTTTCCCTGTAAGGCATCTTAGAAAGTGTTTGACAATTTTCTGTCTCAAGAAAGGTGTCTTCACATCTTGATTTAGCCCTGAATAATTCAGCAGAATCTTTAATAACAGATTTGCATGTTATAAGATCCTAAAACATGTTAAGCTTAAAGAAGCAGAAAGTAATTGAATGCCATTAAAAAGGCAGTGATTTATAAAGAGCAGTTTTTAGGATGTTATCACCTATTATGATGGCTTATTGTTACTGATCTTTATTTGATTTTTTACGAAAAGATCATAAATTTTTGATCCAATGATATCCCCTTGTTGAACCCTGTAACAGGAATACCGAGACTCATGTGTTTAACCCATCCACTGCCAAAGCCTTCCCACTCTGGCTGCCAACCAAATGAACTGGAGAATACAATGTGTAATCTAAACAGACAGATGATTAACATTCTAATCTTCTTTTCCTCATTTAAATAGGAAAAACAGCTCTTTATTTAAGACAGGTAACAGACAGAGGAGCTATTGTACCAAGTTTGGCACTGCAAATACGTTACACGATGGAACGCTATAATGAGACTCCTCAATAGATAATACAGGCCTGGAATAAAGATCAAAACCAATCTTAGGAGAAATAGAATGGGGTGACAACTGAAATAACATACCATTACTAAATCTTCCTTTAACTTTCCCAGCCATTGTCAGTTTCAGTTGCAATGTATTTGCGTTAAAGATTTCTTAAAGTGTAATAAACTAGAGCAAAAGATGACTTTGCTAAAATTTCTGTGCTTGCAATACCATAAGCATAGGCATTGAGAATGACTGACTGTGAAGAAATTTGTTTCCAAGTGATTTTTCTGAATCCCTTTTAACAAAATATTCCTGTAGTGCCTCCAACTGTTTAAATAGGCAAGTTGGGCAGACGAAGTAAGGGAGGAACTATTTGCTAACTTTTCTGGAGTGGAGAGAGAGGGACACACACTATCAGTGCCAGCAGGGAAGACACTGGCTAGGAGCTTTGTCTCAAACTTGCACTGTGATCACTAATCAACACAGCCTGATGTCTTCCTAAACCACTAAAGTAATGGAAAACTGTCATTAAGAGATCTTCTCCAATAAAGGAAATAACTATGTTAATGAAGCTCATGGCAGCTGCCACAAAGTCTGTCAGCTGCCCTTTATGATGAAAATCTTCATGGGGCTAATTCAGACTGCTGTGCAAGCTACAGGTATCACATGTACAAAACATAGCTGGTTTAGGATTTAAGTGGGACTTTCTTCTCAGATCATAACACTTCAAAGAGAAAATACACTTAGGGTTTCATTTTCTTTTAGTGCAGTTATTAATCTGTTCTGATACTAAAATGGGAATTAAATCATTAATGTGATTGATTGTGATTGGTTGTCTCACCAGGTACTTTCTGCTTGTCCTTTTTAAATGACAGGTGGTGTGATATGGCATGTTGATTCTGATTACTGCTTAAAGATTTCACTTTATCATCATTTGTCAGGAAACAGAGTTTTAGTCCCATTAATATTAAATCTGTCATAACTAGATTAGGTTAGAATTATCCACTATACCTACCAGCCCCAAGCTAAATTTCATCATCAAGAACAAAGGAATACCATATTGGGTAAAAGTACATTAGCTAACATAAAATATGGACAGAAGTCCACAAAACAAAAGCTTAAGTTCTTCCCTGAACATAAATGGACAAAAGTACATGCTTAAATGCTTTTTCTGAATCAGGGATTGTGACAGTGCAGGGATCCAATAGCGCCTTAGCCAGCACTCCAATCATTTAAACACCAGTTAGTTCTCTTGGGGAGGCATATCTGTTTCTAATCAGTAGATTAGGGAACTGGGGAGGACTGAAGAATTTTTTGGCCCATTAATGCTGAGATTAGAAGCCACCCCAGGAAGGAAGTACTGAAGGGATGAGGCAGGTTATCAGATCCAGGACCAAGAAGGATTTCTGAATAAAGAGATCCCTTCTCTCTCTTCTACTCAGCAGAGGGTTGAGGAGGTAGGTATATTGCAGGTGCTGTGGTGTACGCTTCTCCCACTGCCTTCAATGTCAATAAACTACATGCTGTTACATAACTGCTATAGGTCTCTCAATAATCTGTGTATGCAGGAGTGGTATACCACCCCACTTGTATTTACATGTACGAAAATCTAAACTTTCTTTGTTGGGAATATAAATCCCAAATAAAGATGCCCCTAACTCACTTTTATAGGATTCCTGTATATGGATAGAAAAGCTAATTTTCAGTGTGAACCATTCTCCAATGGAATAAGAATGGTCCTGTCTCATCAGACATTGATATGTGCAAGATCCAGAGAGAGACACTTTGATTATTTTGGGTTGACAGTCTTCCTCTTGGCAAACATTGGATGATCAAAAGAAGCAAGGACTCCTGAAGCACCTAAAGACTAACATATTTATTTATTGCATGGGCTCTTGTCGGAGAAAATCCCACTGCGAGAGATGCTTTGAAGATGGGGGAACTTACAGAATGGGATGAAAATAAATGCAGGGAAGTGTAAGACATGCGATCAGGTCATGTGATAGATAAATCTGTTAGACTTTAACTGGCACAGGACTCCTTGCTTCTTTTGCTGAGCTAGACTAACATGGCTGCCCCTTTGGAACTTGATTTGATGATCAAGTCACATCTCAGTGGCAAAAATAATGTCCATCTTTTAAGATAATTTTGTATCCACTGGTGTTTTGGTATCTGTATTACTTTTTTGCTTGAGCAAAATCCCATGTGAAGATGTGTTGTCATCTTTTATCCAGAAAGCTGTTTATCTTATCTTTACTGGCACTGGAGGCGAGTTGTTTGTGCCAGATCATGATTCGAAGTTCACTGGAGTCAATTAAAATTGACTTCAAATGGGCTTTACATCAGCTTCTTAAATCAGTATATTTGACAAGCAGTAGATGTATCTGGTGTCCATCAGTGTCTGAGAAAAGGGGACATTGACTAGGCAAATCTCTCCACCAGTGAAAAAGGCTGTGTATTGTTACAGGAACACAGGAAACACATCTTCTATGCGTATAAAAATGGGGCATGCAATGCAATCCATATGCATTCTGCATGCAGAAACATTATAGCAGAAAATGGCAGCAAATTTCCATGGAAAGGAAGCCAGTGTAGGGTGTCCAAAGCACAAACATTGCACTTTTCATTAGAGTTCTGTACAATTAGAGATATATAAAATTAAATTTTAGTTTCTGTGTATATTTTGCATGAGTAACTAGATATGAATCTCGGAAAACAAAGGAGCCTCGGTGTAGTTACCATTTCGACAGTGGTCTCAAACACTAGCACCTAAGTTTTCAGACAAAATTAACCATGGACACACATTATAGAATGTAGATGCCTACCTGGCTGATTTTTGCAATGGCAGCTTCCATTTGAGATGGCAATCTGTTGTCTGATATTTCCTTTGTTCTCTGTGCAAGTATTAACATCAGTTGCATACTTTACATAGCACAACAAAGTTCCCCAAATACTGTGGGTTCTCAGCTGCTGAGAACTAGTAGTAAAGACAGTTAGTAAAAGAAGTAAAAACATATAACAAAATTTAGTGTTTGATATGAATTAGACTGAAGTTATGCCTCTGATTATAGAACTCTGAGTATTTTTGCATTGGAATTCACTATTTGAATTGGTGGTGATTAGTAAAGCTGGGAGGCAAACAGGTTTAGTTTTGGTTTTGGTTTTTTTCCCCATCCTATGAGAATTTTAAAAATATTCTTGTCCCAAATCATGGTAAAAACTCATTTGTCTTTTTTGCAGTCTGGGAGAAAGGAAAAGAAATCTGATCAAGTCAAGCAAAATTTTTTTTTCAATAATGTGTCTCATTTTTATTTCAGCACTTTACAATTATTTTTATTATAAATTTAAATTTCTAAATGCCATGTCACTTAGACATGAAAAAGTGTATTTTTCATTTAGAAAAATGTCAAAATGGGATTTTCAGAACTCCAAAGGCCCTTCTAGTTTCTTCCTCTTCAAGAAAAGCTACTTCGAAAAGCATTCTTCTCACATGATGTGAGTAAATGGTAAAATTCAGCCTTCATCATGGTGGGTTGCAAGTCGCCTTTTTTTCAGGAGCAGCATGGATTCAGACACACTATACTAGTCTCAGCCTTTTTTTTTTTTTAAGTATATTTCATAACTGTTGGAAGGCAGGGGCCTGATTCTAATCTTATAGTGCAACTCAGGAATTACTCAACTGAAATAAATGGAGTTAAAACTGACACAAAACCAAATTGAGATCAGAAGGCTGAAACCATATGGTGTCAAATATTAATCTGTTTCACATCATATGCTGGCCATTAGTGATTGGCATAGCAGTAGTGAAATGCTAATATGATTAGTTATGAATGCTAAAAACAACATTACATTTTTCCTTCGATTGTCTCTATTTTAAGAATGTTTTATTACTTCTGCTTCCTTTGAATTAAGGGTAAGATATTAATCACAGGCACAGAACTAACGAGCAGTTGTGACATTTTGTTAGAGTTTAATTACATGAATCATAAAATATTGCTACAATTTTCCAAACTGTTAAGCCTTAATTAATCTGAACCCACAGGGACCACCTTGATAGTTCATAATACTCTAGATCACTACTCCTACAGTAGTAGTTCGTATGGCCTGGAAGTGCTTTATAATTTGCGAAGAGTGATCAATTTTTAGAAATGAAACCAGACAAATTAATTTAATATAAATGAGGTTGTATGTAGTTTGAGTAATTCTTTTTAATTACCTTTGTTATTTTTTTCAACAGTCTAACAACGAGAACCATTATTCTTCTCCATGTACAAATTCATTAATCTCATTACTGTGCAGTATTAATATAGTTTTATCACACATTCCAGAAGTGCAGCACATTGACAAACCGTAATGAATCACAGCATTAGTGTACTATCACTACATTAATTTCAGGACATGCCTAGCTCATTTGCAATTTGCTTTGAGATTTAGTATAAAATGAGCTGAATAAGCATGTAATTATGACATCTGCTTCTTTTCAGGTACCTCTTTGTAAATCAGTGACAAAGGAATAACAGGTTTAAATATGTGTTAACACTCTGATAGCATGTATAATTGCAATATGGCAATGTGTAATGAAGATTAAATTAGACTGTAGTGTACCTGACATATGCAAGAGCATAATTGAGCTGTAGTAATTGTGATACTGAGACTATACAATATTTGAACTGAGTAAGGCAAGACTAATGTTAAGAAATATGGTTTCAAAGTTGAGCAATAATGTATATGTTTAGCAAGGAAACGTTAATTGTCTCCACAATATTTATATTTAAAATATTTCAGTTGTTCTTGTAGCTAGGGAATATTGCCTGTGATATAGAATCTTCTGCTTTGGCCCACGCATGATGTCCTGTTTGTCGGCCCTGACTGGACATCCTTTTTAAGTCAATTTTATGTAAGTTTCATTGACCACAATGGTGAAGAATCAGGCCCATAATACAGCTGCATCACTATTCTGTAGATGTTATTTTTAAGACCTCTATTTATATGAAGAATTCTTGCTCATGCAAGCAGTCCCACTGAGTCAGTGAGCTGAGGTGGCTGAGGAAGTGTTGCAGGCATTCTCCTGTAGATGAGATACACATGCACCATGTGAGGAAAAAAATCTGGGCCAGAGGGTATTACAAATTATTAACTACATTCTAACCAAAGTCATTAGCACATATGTGGTAAAGCATTTATTGAACATTTTATGGTGCCATATTTTAACTTCAAATTGCTTGCTGGATCACAAAGTATTAAATTGGAAAGGATAGTAAGAGAATAGCAAGTTTTCAGGAAACATTCTTGTTCAGAGAAAAATATATAAATCTGATGTGTGACTCCACGGAAGAAATGGAGTTATACCAATAAAGAATTTGAGCCAAAATCCACTGTTGAATAGAAACATCAACTACAGTCCATAAATACAGTACATTTCTGTATTAATGCAGTCTTTAAAATAATTTTACATTGTTAGAGAATATTCTTTAAAAATACAAATCAACTGCTTACATTTCTTTAGGCATACTGAAACATTTTAAATACAGTCTATACATCTATGTATTGATTTAATTGAAAAATGCATCCATGTATAGTGTGAAGAAAAAATAACGCATGACCTTTGTTTAGTTCATGCATATTTTCCCACTTCCCAAATATTTTCTCCAACCATGGTTCTTATTGTGCAGCCTTAGAATATCCTAATAAAGGCACCTGAATCATCCAGTTAGGCCTATGCCACATAAGAGCAGGTTTCAGCTGGCAACTGGACTGTTTGCTTGGAATTCACAGCACAGGAAGTTTAGAGCTTCATATGGCCAACAGCCATAGCAGTTCATTTGGGTTGGATAGAGCCCCATAAAAGCACAGTTTTTGGCAAATATTTTCAGTCACTTCTCAGTTTACGGCCTGTTTTAGTTGTGTATATGTCTATATCATTCCTAAACTGCTTAATCAAACTGATTTTAAATAGCCTAGGTTTGATTAGGAAAATAGTATTTCCATGCCTAATAGTATTCATATGCTGCTCATTCCTTTCCTCACACTTGGACAATGCTTATATTTCATTTCCTGTTAGCAAACAACTCTTGGAGATAGTGTGTTTCAGTGAGAGCCAATTTTATCAGTATGTCTGTATTCACAGAAGCATTTGAATTAAAAATGCAAAAATTAGGAGCTCAGTGGAAATATTTTTTTTGTGACTTCAGTCAATAAAAACTTGTAAGAAGTTTTGGGATGGCTAATTCAGACCAGGTGTGGTGGTTTTAGAGCTAGAAAATTATGAGAAATGTGAATGTTTATGACAAGTTGAATGAGCTTTTAACTAATAGTCAATGTTGTTAAAATAAATAGATAAAATTAATTTATGTAATATAAATAAAAGAGGAGTTATGGACTTTTGGCTAAAATTATCCAGGGTACCAGATACTGAACTTTACTGAACTTATTTTAAAAAAAATAGTATTGGTTTTCCCGTAGAAATATTAAGATAGGCATTATTCTACCAAACACCTACATTTTTCCATTAGGTTATGTTATTCTACATGACAATGCACGCTTCACCCAAAGCAAAATGGTGGTTTGTGATTAGATTATTTTTTGGAGAACAGATTGAAGTAATTGTCTTGTATGCCACTTGATTAATTTAGCAGGATGTACTAAAAAGCCTAAATATTTTCCTAAAAGCATCTATATTTTCCAAAACAAAAATTCTCTATAGTAATCTTGAAAACTTACCAGCTCAATCACAAAATCTGTCACCGAAAGATACTCAATTTACCATGACAGTGATAGTTAAAAAGAGTTTCTTCAGCCATCAAAAAAATTAATTACCCTAGGCAAAAATATTTTGGACAGGCTATTATTAGTATGTTTTTATAGATGGATAATGAATGCTCTTTTTACTTTTTGCACGTGTGGATCAGCACTACAGCAACTGTGACACTATATTAGTGATATTAAAGAAATTGTAGATGATAGAAATAAAATGATTTCTTTGGGCATCCAGATCGTAGCCATGTAAAGTGAAGGATTTTTCTCATTATGCCTTCACTAGTCTCGTCTATTCTAGTTTTAGAAGGTGCTCAATAATTCCAGGGACCCCTTCCCTTAGAAGACATCTCAAGAGGTTTTTTCCTGACTTTCAGCTTACAGTTCCTCCCTCAACTCCCAGTTATATCCCACGAACTAGATAGTCTTCTCCATCGTTTGTGTCTATATGCTTGAGATATTTACAGATTGCTACCATGTCCCCTGCCCTGTCCTTGTTTCCCCAGTCTATATTTAGCTCTTCTAATTTTCTCTCTCAAACCCTTAATCTCTTGTTGCTGTTCTCTGAATACCTTTCAATTTTTCACTAGCTTTCTGATAAGGAAGTGACCAGTGCTGGACACAAAGTTCCAGATGTGTTTTATATTGGAGTACAATGACAGAGTTTCTTCCCTGTCTCATGCTGTGATGCCTTCATAGAAGCAACATAAAATGACAGAGGCCTTTTTTGTTGACATGCTGCAACATAATCAGATGTATAATGTGTGTTAAGTTTCTCTCTGTACTATTGACCCTCAAATGTCTCCTCCACTGTATATATGTTTCAGCTTACTTGTCTGCAGAGGTATGACCTTTATCGAGGAAAGTAAGTAATTTGCTACCGGACCAGACCAGTAGCAAATTACAACTGCATGCACCAGGTCTCTTCTGCTGCCTGATACCCTTGGGGTGGAGCCAAAATTCTTCCCACACTCTGCTAGGTGTTCCCAGGTCTGATGCACAAAACCGAGATGTTAGAGGAGGTTTGATTCCCATTTCACTGCTTGCAACTCAAATTCTTGGTAAACAATAATTCAAGTCAATAACCAAACAGTAATTCAACAGTCCTCATCCCTAGCAGTTTTTTTCTCAGCTGTAACCCTGGATTGTGGGTTCCAGTCCCCACCAAACAAAATGTTTTACGCCCATTTTCATGCCTATGGATTGATTCAATTCCCATTGAAGGAGCAGGCCCAAGGGGTCAGGCTGATGTAGGCCTTTAGGCACCTAACTTGTAGAAAGGTGCCTAGTGGGATTTTCAGAAGTGCCTAAATAGGTTAGGCACGTAATTCCCACTGATCCACTAGCATGGTTCACGAGCCCATGCAAAGGCCCACTAATGTAAGGTGCAGGGTGTGTGCATTATTTGATTCCACTGGAGACTGGAACCATATTTATGTTCATTTAAATAAAAAATATTTTGAATTTCTATCACTGTTTAGTGGAAAGTCAGACCATTTTATTTTTTGTTTACATTTAGGAGTTCACAAAAAAGTATGTTTGAAGTTCTTTCCTCCATAGCATAAATCATGCTGTACATATATTGTTTAAAATGTAAGCTGAGAATTTTTCTCTCTTCTTGACTATGTATGTTATGCATATACTTTTCATAGATTATCTGTAACCATTCTCCTCCATCCCTTGTAGAAACACTTAAAACTAATTTGCATATATTTTACTGAGTTAGAGAATTCAATCTATATGAATTGCTGGAGTTTTGCAATTTGAAATATTGGCTAAATTCTTAATTATTACAGCTGTGAAAATATTGAAGGAAGTATAATTAGTGACTCAGCTTCTAAATGTTATTACTTTGAGCAGTTTCTTCTAATAGCTACCCCATTATATTAGGGCTACTGGCCGTGATTTTTCATAAATATTCCATACAATATTTTCAAATGTAAGAAAAAGTTACCTAATGTGTCCAACTTATTCTAAGTCATTAAGTCCATGCTACCTTGGTATAGGTGAGTTGTCCTTTTGGTGTCCAAAATAATGATGTGTTCTGTGGACTATGAGAGGTTCATATTGTGTTTTTCTAATATGAGGTACCACCATGTTAAAGTATCCTCCAAAGTGACAGGGAATTCTAGCCTTTCCATTTGCAGTGTGTCAGAGTATTCATCGTGGTTGAAGACTTCTTTCCTTGAAGAGAGTGATGCCAGTTTGGCTTTGAAAAACATAAACAATTCAGGAGAAAGAATGAGAATGTGAACCTGTAATGTATTGAAGCCACAACCATTGTAACTTATTCCTGAATAAATGGAGAAGGTGGCATTAAATATGTGTCTCAAAGAGTTGCTGATCCGATCTAACCTAGTGTAAGTTTTTGGAAGTGCTCTCTCCATTGTAGTGGTCTGTCTACTTTATTACTGAAACAGAGAGGATCAACATTGGCAGAGAAGTAGACTTTTGTAAGTCATCCAAAAAGCTGACATCAAGTATTTTGCTATATTTTCTAAGTTAAGCGAATGATGATGGTTTCACTTTTGACTTCACTTAATAAAAGGTAGGCATATGTCTAATTATTCATATGTGGAAAGTAGTCTGTATTATGGTTCCAAATTTTTCCAATATTTGGAGATATTCAAACTCAAAATTTAAGCTAATCTCTGTTGTTAGTGGGTTAACTCAGTTGATTAACAAACTTCGCCTTCATGGAATTCTCACATTTAAGAATGCTTTTTCTCCTTGTACCTATATAATTGTTTGTATTTTGTATTTTCTTTTTTCATTTTTAATTTCAAATTCTATTTAAAAATATAAGGAGTCCTTATTTAGGCAAAACTCCTACTATTCCAGGATTTGTTCTGCTCCTAAAAATGTTATTAAAATAGTTTTCTTATAATTACGTATCCCATAGGAATACAAATATATATGAAGAGAATTTGGGATTTACCTTTGTGTTCAGTTACTGTGCTGTGTGCGTGCTCATTCTTCGGTTAGAGTATATATATTTGGAATATCTTCACCAAAAGCAGCTGCACTATGCAATATTTCTTGGGCCATTATCTGCAAAATGTGTGGTCATTCATGATGACAGACTCTGCCCAGGGACGAACAGGGATGGTATTACTAAGTCAGGGCTCAGCAATTTATTATCTATGTGCTGGGTTCACTTTGGGAAAAGACTGCCCATGAACACATACCACACTGTGATATGACTCTGGGAAAGGGTTAGGTCACTCGCTCATTAATGCAGCCATTTCCGTTAGCACACCAATGTTCAACTTTATAATCTATTGACAGAAGTCACATGGGAAGCAGACTTTAAGGTTTGTCTTTAGAAGCATGACTGATAACGACAGGTTGGAATATGAAAAGCAAAAGATTTAACGTCAACTTTCAACAAAATGTACCAGAAATTAATAGGAGAGGGTCAGAGCTTTCTTTGGCGTACAGTGGCAGAGCACCATTAAGTTAAGTTCTACAGTCATAGAACTTCAAGGAAAATGCTTTCCTACTAGATTTTCTTTGCTATTTAGCAGCTATTACTGCTAATTTTAGTTTTTGAAAACATTTTAGCAGTAGTGATAGTTCCCATAATACTGCAGTTAAGGTCAAAATACCACTTCTATTAAAATATTCTTAGGAGCAGATTTTTTTTCCCCATTTGTTCATATATTTTGAAGTTATCAACACTGAAGTTGTTTGTAATATGCACAAAATTGGATTTTACCTTTAGTTTCTTTGCTCTACCTACTGAATGCAAGTTTGGGGAGATGCATGTTATCAGCTTCCTAAGACCTTCTGTCTACACTGATGTTTAATACTGGGAAAGCTTCACAATCTAAGCTTGCAAAGACTTAATGAAGGATTTCCAGTGTTCTGCCTGCTGTTGCTGCCACTTCAAGTTGGTGTACAGGGATGACAATCCATCTCAAATGAATGTGAAGACTGTCAGACCTCAGACACGAGTGTGAGTGCACCCTTTAGGCCCGCTAACTGTGAAAGGGAGATGAGATCAGTGCAGGAGGATGTCACAATGTCCATTAAGCTGTTGGCTGAGATGTTAGGATGTGCTAAAGAGATAAGAGCAAACAGCTCGTCTTTCCGCTGGTTCCATGGGCACATACGGAGGCCACTGTCATGTGCAGCTAGCGTTGCCAGGGCAAAACTGAGACAGAACTGTTATGGCTCCTCCCTGAGTAGTACCCTGGACTCATGAATTAGTTAGGAATGGGATGGAGGTGTCAGAGAGGAGAGCTGGATTGTGGTTTTGGATATTTTACAATCTGTTAATCTTTGAGACTGTTACATTGTACAATAACCTTATATGCAAGTCACAAGATAGAAGGCAATTAGTGCCAAATTCAGAGGTGACTGGTCAGACTACGTCTTTAAGAGATCAGGTTGATGCCATTTATACCTTCTTCCATCCATGTCAATACATAATATGCCACCTGGACTCATAACCACCTACCTTATCTTCTCCACAAATTCCGTCTGAACTTGGTCCACCAAGTCTAATTGTATTGGCATTTTTTAGTGCAGCTTATCTCTTCTGGCCTCTTGGCGTGTGAATGTGATGAGAAAGGAAACCAGCACAAGGGTGTAAGGACATGAACGTTAACTAACTTAAATCATCCTATGTCCTCTTCAGTGTGAGAGTTACACTGACAGATGCTTTTATCCATCATTAAATGGATGAAAATAGTTCGAGCTGAGACAGAATTAGCGTGTCTGACCCTTATTTTCCACTGCTTTCCATTTTATAAGGTCATTCAAGCTTATACAAAGGGTCCCTGCTTCTCCAGACATTGGTATAAATCTGGAGTTGGGGGAGAGAGCTTGTGGAGGCATACATATGCATGTACACACGTGGAAAGTGGCTTTGCCTCCTTCCACTCTCTCAGGAGAGGAAAGAAATCCCCTGATGTTTCCCTTTTCTTAGTCTGTTAGTTAGGAGAAAATGGTCCTTTTGAACATAGCCATCACTTCCCTAAATGATGGGAGAGAGGAAGAAACTATCACTAATTTACTATCAGTCAAATTTCCCTTCTGTAGAATAGAAGGAAGGAAGGTTGAAGACTCTTCACCACTCTGAAGGTTGGCATAACAGGACCTGTATAGACTCATCTGAGAGAGGGAAAGATTAGAACCATGAATCTTCACCTAGATCTCCCTTTTTTGAGCCAGTAGAAAGGAAAGGAAGATCTCATGCCAGCCCCAAACTCCTAAGCCCTCCTCCAAGAGTGGAGAAGGATGTTTTCCTCACTGACTCAATACCAAGTAGGAATGGGGTGAGAGGCACCACTTACAGCAGCAAGCAGGCCCAGAGATATTAGGGAGGCCACTATTTTAATCTGATTATATTCACATTCAAGAGAAACTCTTCTGGGAGAAGAAAGGGGGGAGGGGAAGGAAGCCCTGAATAGAAATATCACATGAATATCATCTAAGCACATATCCATAACAATTGTATCATGACTCATTTTAGCTTTTGTCTATCAAGACTTCAGAGTTTAAAAAAATCACTGTGTTAAAATAACACACGGAATTTATATGAGTTATATTTCAGGTCTCTGCCTAGAAATGTGTTTCTACAAGTCATAGTAGTATAAAGTAAATGTGAAGTTATGCAAAAAAATTAAGTTCATGGTGGACCAATAAATATCTGTAGCAGAAGCAACTGCAGTGTGCTCACCATTCCTGTGGATGAAAAGGTGCTGGGTTTCTTATTATAATGGAGTTGGAGATGAAGCAATGTAAGTGAACTTTTATTTAAGAAAAAAAAAAGAAAAGTAATGTGACTTGAGAGAGATGTATTTAATGCATGCACAAATGAAAGTTGTGATTTTTGCCTAGTAAAGCATAAAATACCTTCTTTTGTCTAAAGAGTTCTGTATATAATCACAGAACTTGGCAAAACCAAAATAACTGAAGTTAGAAAGATCTTGTCTGACAAAATTGTGCTCTTGTGCCTTCTTGAACAATGCAGTTTCTGAGGCTGAGTTTACATCTCTCATGGTAAACTTGAGCTGTGCTGCAGGTGTTTTAGTTTATCACTGAAAGGAAATGACTTTCTTTACACCTAATTTAATCTGAAGCTATTCACAGTTCAAAATGTTCAGTAACAGTGACCTTTCTAATGATTAACACATTGCAGGTGGTCCAATTGCTGGCCAGTGGTTAATGTTTGCTATTGAAGAGACAGAATTAAATGTCCACCCCATGTTTTCGCCCATTTATAGTATTAAAATAACAGCTGGCACCAAACTGAGCCACAATTAGAGAGCTTCTAAAAAGTTGTGATCTATTTTGTTCCCACAATAAAAGCTTATCTCTTACATCTATTGCAACACTGGCAAAGAGTAATTCCTGGCACACATTTGTAGTCCAAATGTGCATACTCTATTTCGGACATTAAGGGTCAAATTCTGTAGTTCTGCTCAGTTCTTATTCAGTTAAACTCCCATTAAGTTCAATAAATAAGGGCCTTATCCCACATTTCTTAATCAGATAACTGGGATCCAGGAAGGAGTCAGAAATTGCAGTGCTGTATCAAGCCTGAGAAGAACCACTAGAATTTAGCCCTACATTTTCACAAATATCTGTTTAGAAAGTTAATTCCATTGTCACATAATCATGGAATCATAGAAAGTGGAAGGCACCATGAGATGTCATCAAGTTCAGTCCTCTGCACTCATGGCAGGACTAAGTACCCTCTTAAACTACCCCGACGGGTGCTTGTCTAACCTGCTCTTAAACACTTCCAATGGTGGAGATTCCACAACGTGCCTAGGCAATTTATTCCAGTGGTTAATCACCCTGACTGTTAACAATTTTTTCCTAAGGTTCAACCTAAACCTCCCTTGCTGTATTTTAAGCCCATTGCTTCATGTCCTATCATCAGCAGTTAAGGGGAACAGTTTTTCTCCCTTCTTCTCTTGACAACCTCTTAGATACTTGAAAAGTTTTAACATGTCCCTTCTCAGTCTCCTTGTCTCTAGTCCAAACAAACCCAGCTCTTTCAATTTTCCCTCATACGTCAAGTGTTAATAAGTTTCTTAACCTGTAATCTTATGTGTTGCTTTTCTCTGGACTTTCTCCAATTTGTCCACATCTTTCCTGAAATGAGGTGCCCAGAACTGGACACAGTACTCCAACTGAAGCCAAATCAGGGTGGAGTAGAGCAGAAGAATTACTTCTTGTGTCTCTAATATACCCCAGAATGGTGTTTTGCACTTTTTTGCAACAACATTATACTGTTGACTCATGTTTAGCTTTGGTCCACTATGACACCCTGATCCCCTTCTGCAGTACTCCTTCCTAGGCAGTCATTGACCATTTTATATATGTGCAATGGATTGTTCTTTCCTAAGTGGAGTACTTCACACTTGTCTTTATTGAATTTCATTCTGTTTACCTCAGACCATTTCACCAGTTTGCCCAAGTCACTTTGAATTGTGATCCTATCATCATCATCAGCAAACTTTATAAGTGTTACTTTCTATGACATCATATAACTCATTGATGAACACATTGAACAGACCCAGACCCAGACCCAGAACCAATCCTTATGGTACCCCACTCATTATGCCCTTCCAGCATCACTGTGAACCACTGATAACTATTCTCTGGGAGTGGTTATCCAACCAATTTTTCACCTTATAGTAGCTTGGGCTGTATTTCCGAATCTGGTTAATGAGGTGATGCGAGATCATATCAAAAGCCTTACTAAAGTCTAGATGCACCACTTCTGTCACTTTCTCTCTATCCACAAGGCTTATTAACCCATCATGGAAAGCTATTGTGGTGGTTTGACATGATTTGTTTTTGACAAATCCATGCTGACTATTACTTAGTGCCTTATTTTCTTCTAGATGCTTATTAATGGATTCCTTAATTATTTGCTCCATTGTTTTTCCTGTACGGAGGTTAAACTGACATGTATAATCCCATGTAATAACTCCAAAGTCTTCCTAATAACTCATTCTTAGACTGGCAAACTGGTTGTCCAAACTTGGGTACCTCAGTCCATATTTAGGAAGCTAAATGAGAAATTTGTCTGTACGTACAACTGATTGATTTAAAACCTCTTTATGGTTATGGATACCTAATAAATCTAGGTACTCCAGTTTGAAATTATTGGCTTTTGAACTCAATCTGACGGTTTCTTTTTATCATTTATTTATATTCACTATGCCGTACACTGTTGTGGTGTGCAGTACATTCACTTTGTTTTCTTATAAGTAAATCATGACTCTTCTGTATACTGTTAATGCAGAAGTAAAGACATGCCAGGTATCTAGACCTGTCAGGACTGCTATCAAGTGGCATCTTCTTAAAGTTAAAGCTATTCCTTATTTCTTGTAATGTTTACTAAATCACTATCTTAACAAACAGCAAGAGCACATAGAACTCCTTTGGCACAAAACCAACAGAAAAGTGTGACATAACATAATGAAACCATACAATTGCAATCTTATGCTGCTTAAGATCTGGGTACTCTTGACAGAGAGTCCATGCTTTATCATGCATACTCTTGACTTCTTTTCCCTCTTTCATAGTATTATGGATAACTACATGAAACAAGGATTTCTGAGTATTTGCCAACAGAAGTGTGTTTCTTCAGGTGTGGAGTACATGGCAGGAATACCCAAAGATCATCCTTTCATGTGCAAGTTGGAAAATTAAGGGGTACGGGAGAAGAGAATATGCCACATATGACAACTTGATTCTAAATAGCATGTTTTTAAATACTGTTGAGGTGTTAATCACCCTTATGTGAGTGAGACCCAAAACTTTGCAAAATCATCCTTGAAGGTTCAATAACATATAACTATCTATCTTATTTATTGTGTGCCGGTCAGAATGCTATCTAGGAGTCATTATAGTGCTGTTAATCCATGTTCACAGTTTCAGCAGCTTGATGTCTGCTGGAACTGCATGTGTATGTGCATGTATACGGTCCCAAGTTAGTTCTCTCCCCCCACTCCATGCACTCCTCATCTCTAGTACTGACATTATTAGAATCATAGGGTTGGAAGGGACCCCACGAGGTCATCTAGTCCAACCCCCTGCCAAAAAAAGCAGGACCACTCCCATTAGATCATCCCAGTCAGGGTTTTGTCCAGCTGGGCCTTGAACACCTCCAGAGATGGAGATTCCACCACCTCCCTCGGCAGCTTATTCCAATGCTTCACCACTCGCCTAGTAAGGAAGTTTCTCCTAATATCCAGCCTGGACCACCCCAGCTGTAACTTGAAACCATTGCTTCTCGTTCTGCCCTCTGTTACTAGCGAGAACAGTCGAGCTCCATCCTCCTTGGAGCAACCCTTCAAGTAGTTGAAGGTTGCTATCAAATCCCTTCTCAATCTTCTCTTCTGCAGGCTAAATAAGCCTAGTTCCTTCAGTCT
>ML682036.1:8142222-8219031 GCA_007922195.1 Podocnemis expansa
CCATACTTCCTTAATTTGCCAATGAGAATGCTGTGGGAAACTGTATTCTTCCTGTCCTTTTCTGTTCCTTTTTCTCTATATTCCCCTGCATGCATACAAGACCTAAGAACCTCATATAATTTTTAAAATTACTCTACTTCAAATTCTCTTTGGCGGTTAAGCCATGTAGAAGTCAATGAAAGGACTCCCATTAACTTCAAAGGGATTTTGACTGAGCCTTGGAGCTCAGCACTGGTATATATATTCAACCAGAAGATTTCCATTCCAAAAGCAAATTGCTATACTGAAACATTTTTAAGTTGGAATTAAATCATAGCAGGTCAAATTCTTCCCTTAGTTACACCTGTGCAAAACATTCACGTCAATAGGGGTCCTGGCTAGAATGATAGCATAATATGACCTGACCTTTCTTCACTCTTAGTACAAGTTTTTACATTATTTACTCTTAACAGCAAGAGAGTTAATGGCATAGTAAATATTTAGATTATATTATGACATATTTGAAATTCATTTGGTATCAAATGTGTAAAGAAATTTTATATATAGCCCTTAAGAATATATTTATTAGTAGAAATATTGAAACATGACAATTGATTGTTTCATCACACACAAACTTATAGAAATAATATATATACTGTATTATACATGTATAATAAAAATACAAAGCATAGTTAGCAATATCTCACTTCCCATTATGTCTTATCAAACTAAAACTTTTTTCTTCCATTTGAAGTTAAATCTGCACATATATTACTATGGGTTCTTTATTGTCTTGAAATTAAAGCTTTTGAAGTTTCTTCCTCTCTGAGAGACAAAAGAAAACACATAGCTGACATCAAAGTTGAGACATACTGCTGACTAGTAATTATGGTGGATTAATGTTACCCAATCTCCACCCATTTACAAGCCTCCCTTTACTTTCCTCAGCATGTACTTATTTTGATCAACACCTTTGGAAATAACTGAAGTGCCCATCTACTTACAAAATTTTCACTGAATTAGGTTGGAAATAAAAATATTATTTTAATCATATATTCTCTATATGTTTCCGGAGGGAGGAGGGGGAGCAAAAACAAGAATCCTGTAGAATCTTAAAGACTAACACATTTTCTTTGGGCATAAGTTTTTGTGGGCTCCAACCCACTTTGTCAGATGCACGAAGTAGGTTGGAGTCCACAAAAGCTTATGTCTGAAGAAATTGTTTAGCCTTTAAGGTTCCACAAGTCTATCATTTTTTTCTCTGTATGTTGTTGTCAGCTGTTTCAGACCACATTTAATCACTTTAAGTAATTGGTAACTGCTAGCTAGACATGGAAGCAGACACGAGTGAAATTTTTCAATATAAGCACAGCTGCTTAAGATAAAATCTGATTTAGAGATGGATTAAAAATATTACATATATATTAAAAATAGCAGGGAATCCTGTCCAGACCAGCTAAAGGTCTTCTTGGTAAACCTCATGTTGACAAGTTCCAAAGGGGTAGCTGTGCTAATATAGTTCAGCAAAACAAACAAGGAGTCCTGTGGCAGTTATAAAGACTAACAAATTTGTTTGCTTGGCAAACCTATTAAATACCAAGAAGATCAATTCAAAGTTCAAAAAAGGGCTTCCAACACCTTTAAACAACATGTGCTGTCATCTTCTTTGCTCACAAAAGTCCCAATATAAACACACACATGTAGAATCCTGTTCTAGTTTTTAATTAAACTCACCGTTCTTTTCAAAGTGCATGTCCTGAAGCGGCAGCACAATCTGATCTGAAATGCATCTGCAGCTTAGAACCATTTTAAACACAAGAACCACAGTGATACCCTGAAAAGTTCATTTTCAGTATTTGATTTTTACAGTTTAAGAGAAAATAACTCTAGAAAGCCTTGATTTTGTTTGGTTGGTTGTTTTTGCTTGCTTCCAGCCCCCCCCCCCCCCCATCCCATTCCTGATTATACAACTGCACTGGCAAAATTTTTGATCTCCTTAGTAGAGCATACATGTAGCTGTTTAAATAACTCTGCACATCTTCTGTGTGTTGACCTCTGCACTACGTGTATGAGCAGCAAAACAGCTATATCAATATTTTAACAAGAGCTGAGCTGGACTGCAAAAATCTATCTAGTGTGAGTAAGCTTTTATTCCCCTTTACTAAAAACCAACCAACCAAACAAAAATTGAAGTTTGGCCTATTGTAATTCTTAAAACATGATCTTATTGTATATTTTAAAGTTACATTCTAAAATTATTGTCCTTTCTAGCCAAATTCTCTCTCTACAAATATTATGCCTCCCCCATGGTCACCCACACTAGCTGTGTCCACACATACATCATTATTTCGAAAAGAGTTATTTCAAAATAAATTCCTTATTTTGAAATAAGTTAATTCAAATTAAGGGAAGGTCTGCTTTTGAAACAGCTGTTATTTCGAAATGGTTATTTTGAAATAAGGCCATTTGGACATGTTGTTTTGACAATGGTGTTGTTTCGAAACAACATATCCAAATGGCATTATTTCGAAATAACCATTTCGAAATAACAGCAGTTTCTAAATGAATAGGGTTTAAGCTGTTTTGAAATGATGGTTCTTATTTCGAAATGACAGAGCCTGTCATTTCAAAATAAGAAAACGTTGTGTGGACATACCTGCTATCATTTATCTTCTATTTATTTAGATACCATTTATTTAAAACAAACAAAAAACCCACGTTTTCCTTCTGACTTCTTAAGACACCTGCCCATCAGAAACAAAACAGTAGATCTAGTTCAATTTAAAAAAACCTTCCTGCCTAGGTTGAGTCTTGTTGTGCCACAACTGACAGAAACAAAACAGGTGAAAAGCCAGCATTTCCCAGGATGACTTCTGAGCTGCTCTCTGTATCTGCTACTTGGTGCTGATTTCACTGACTGCTTCAGTCCAAGCAACAAACTGCAATACCTAAATAGAACCAGCAGCCCCACTCTTCCGACAAGTCTGCTGCAGCGTTCATCTTTAACATGTTTAGAAAAAAACATTCCTCCACCTAAACATTGTAAGTACTTTCTCAGTAGTACCAGTGAGCACTATTCAACTCAGTACCAAGGTCATTTGGGAGCAATCTAACCAGATAAAATTTAACTTTCAGCTGGAAGGGAAATCTTTCTTACAGTTCCACAAACTTTGTGAACCTCTAAGCATAGTGGGAGTCTATTTTTACTGTTGATGTACACTTACAACTTGTATTACTGTTAATGGATGTCATGCACACTTATCAGTGACAGAATAGACCCTAGGGGTATTATGGTATAATTCAATTTGTTTGTTTTTTTTATTGATTGACTCAAATAATACACAATTCTGTATTTCCATCAATAGATTCTGGTGACAGCATAAACCCCAGGAGTGAAGTTCAAGTGCTTTGTTAATATTATCAGCAACTTGTGATAGAATTGCAGCCTCACATGTATAGCCTGGTGTTTACTGCTGTTGTAACATGCAACTGCTTGTCTGCTCTCTCTCTCAAAAAATAAATCTGTCAGTCTTAAAGTGCCACACAACTCCTTGTTGTTTTTCTCTCTCTCATCCTGTCTTTCTGTCTCTCTGTACTTTTGATTGTTCTGCCTCCTTTCTACCTTCTATTGGTCTGGCTATCTTCCTCCTTTCTTTTCATTCTGCCTTTGGCATCTTATGATAGTTCTGTTGTCAGGCACAATAGCTGCCATTAAATGTCTCATGTTGTTTTTGTTTGTAATAGAACATTAAAGAGAAGTTTTTAAACAGACAGCAAATTTTCTCATAGACTTGTTAACATTAAAACATTTGAAAAGAATATGCTTAACCTATAGTTAAAGAGAACAGAATCTGAACCTTTTTCCCTATTGTAGGAGTTATAACATACTACCGAAAGCCTAGAGATTTTTACAGTACTTAGCATCTTGCAGCTATCTCACCAAAGAAATATTCAAGTACTTTGACTTAATATAGCTTATGCAAATGTAGCAGTATGAAGAGTGGATGAAGTTAAAACTCAATTTTGAGAAGTTCATGGAGAGTTGCATATACTGATAAAGTTCCAGTCCCATACAATGCACATTTTTTCTTAGCCTGTTATTCAAGGTAGTATGTGTGCCTGTATGCATATTGCATACAGTGCCTGTACTCAAGGCAGTGCATGGCCCTTATTTAAAAAAGGCATGGGTTCAAAAAAATAGATGGTATCTTATCATATTGGAAAATGAGAAAATAACAGGATGACAATCCCAGCTGCTGGCAGAACTGGCTACAGGTAGCACAATTGCAAGCTTAGGAGACAAAAAAGGATCATGGAAAGGTAGACAGTGGTGAGGTGGTGAAAAATAATCAAGTGAGGATAGGAGAAATGATACAGAGTAGCTGATTAGGGCTACTATTACAGTTGAAGTGTCTGACTCTGACAAACCACTCAAGATTTGATGTCCAGGATATTCACCCAAGGCTTCATACACTAGCAAATTAATAAAAGGATGTTGTTCTATTTCATAATTTTATACATACACAATATTACATATTTAGTAATCAAGTTTAAAATCTGCCTAGGGGATCACTGAACATTACTAATCTGCATCCTTTCTTCTATGTATAAGGTGAAAGGATTGACGTGATGGCGAAGAACAACACATTTTTTCCTGACATTCTTTTAAATGATTTAAATACATTTTTGATAGCTTGTACTGAGTTCCATGAAATAATACAGTATATAACAGTCTATTGGCTACTGAGAAATCGTGACCCTCTTTTTAGCATTTATTGACACTGTTATGGACATCTATATTAGTTGATTTCTATACCATTTATGATTTGAAACAGATCCCATAATGCCAAAAATTAGTTATTTTGGATTATGACCCATTATGAATTCAAGAGCAGATAAATATATCCCACAAGTGAATGTCTATTAAGACATTTAATCCCCCAGGAAGCAACTTTTTGCCTGTAGTGTTACAATCATAATGCAAAATCTGTGCCTTAATATTCTTGAAGAAAAATGAATTTCAATGGAGCATAGGCTAATCAAATTAAACTTTTTGTTCATTTGTTTGCATTTCTACTGTAAATGTGAATAAAAGACCATTCAATATTCTCATTGCATAAATCAGAGGTTTTTCAAACTGTAGGAGGGAAGGCAATCAGGACGCGCCTCCCTTCTCCAGAGCAGTTGTCCCAGGGGTTGAGCGCTCCCCCTGTTGGCCAAAGGAGGGCTCTGCAGGGACCTGGCCTGGGACCTGGAACACAGGAGGCGGGCCCAGGGGAGGGGAGGACAATATAAGGAGACAGACCAGAGGGGGAGAGACTGCAATCCCTGAGAGCGCTCAACCCCAACCTGTGGGTAAGCAGCCTGAGCGCTGGTGGGACTTCACGGTCGACTCCCCACCCCAAGGGGAGGACTTGGAAGAACTGCCTTCAGCCGAAGACCCCAAGGACCTGGAAGACACCTCCCCCAATGACCTGGAGGAGCTGCCCTCTGCTGAAGACTTCCTGGACCGGGAAGCCCCTGCCAGCAGTGACCTAGAGGAGTTACCCCTTGCAGAAGGCCTACAGGACCTACCAGCCCTGCCGCCCCAGGGGAAGAAGGTTTGATGGGGATCCTTCTGGCATATTACCCTGAGGACTTGGTAGGGGAGAAAAAGGGGGAACCCCAGAGGAAGTAGCCCAGGGAAGAGTGGGCCTTTCCCGCCAGGGTGTGGTTAAAGCCGGGGTGTTTCGGCGGGAGCACCGCTGGCTTACTGGTGGCCTTATAGCCACCAGATAGGGCCCTGGGCTGAGATGTAGTGGAGCGGGTGGACCTGCGTCTGCCAACCCTGCGATATTGACCCCTGCCTTAAACCCCCCACTGTAAATCCTCGCCTACAGCCTCGCCCGGAGGGAGGGCCAGAGGCCTAGACTGTGTTTAGCTGCCTCACCCTGCTAAGGGGGGCTCGCAGGTGGGAACTTGCCTGTGGCCTTGCCCGACAGGGGAGCGGGAGGCCGCCTGCTGGGTGGATTGCTCGGCCACCAACCACCTATGACTTACACAAGCCATGGGTCAGGACCCAGTACTGAGTCACAGACCCTCTGGTATTGGGTTGCAATGCCCCCTATTGCGACTGCCAAAAAACTGGAATGCCTTGCTCAAAGATGCAATTGTTTGGTCATGGGCAGAAATGAATTTTTTTTCAACTGAGTCCTGAGAAAAAAATTTGAAAACCATTGCTTTAGATTATCCTGTTAAGAGCCAAGTATTAGTAAATAGCTTGTGTTTTGTGGTTAGTTTTTTGTAGCCAAAACTTAGGTAAGTAGAACATCCAAATCCTTGAATGTGCTTATAAATCAGATACTTTGTAGTCCAGCTACTTTGGCAGAAATAATTGAAGGAACGAAGGATTCCACATACAATTGGTGGACAATGGAGGCCTATGGAAATTTGGACTGAAAAAAGCCCTGGACATATTAGGTTCTCAACATTCATGTAAAATGCCTGTTCCCCCTGCTGCAGAAAACTGCTTTTCCACAGAAGATGCTTCCAAGGGGATTTGGAGAGTGAGTATACTGATAGGGGTTTGACACCCAGTTAGTCAAGGTTCCTGCTGCTTTCAGTGAGCTTTGTATCAGGCCTTAAGGTATTAAATACAGCCATGAAGAGGTGCTATGTCAGTTGGCCACCTCAAAAGGGGAAGAGAAGTGATAATTGGGTATCCCCACTGAAAGTAGTCTTTAAACAGTGAGTAGACTTGTCTTGCATAAAAACATTTCTTTGACTGTCTTGAGAGAATCTAACCAATTAAGGTTAATTTTACTAGTATTCAACATATATCACGCAGTCATGAAGCACAAAGGGGTGTTCAAGTTGAACTGAATTGCAGAACTATATTTCAGGCCCCTTGTATAAATCCACTTTTTATTGCAGAGTTGTGCTCCAGAATCTCAGCTTAATTTTAAATATTTCTGTCCTAGTGGATATAGAGAGAACATTGAAAACATGATTGCACTGAAAATCGGTGCAGTTTTTCTGGGCTGGTGATAGTCTAACCATAGGTCTGAAAGGTGACAGCTGCACCATACATTGAGATCAGGTGTTAACTGATACCAAAGAAATCAGTTTAAAAGTCAACACTAATATTTCACCGCTGACCATTTTTACAGATATGCCCATGTAATGTCCTTTTCCCAATCCTCCCTAGGAAGGGAACTTAATTTAACAAATGCATAATACATCAGTAGAATAGCTTTTGCATCAGGCATTTTTGTATTTAGGCCTCAATTCTGCAAATCTTCAAACCGATTCGTAACAGAATGAGTAATCCTATTAATTTCAATGCCTACTCAGTATGTAAAGTTATACCTATGACAGGCATTTGCAGTACTGAGGGTTTTTATTAATTATAATCTGAGGCTGTGTCTGCATTTTTTCAAGATAAGTATTTTGACATAATTACCTCAAAAAGTTTTTTTCAAAATTGCAGGGCTGTTTAGACACAGCCACTGATAGCTCCTCATTTTGAAATAAGGAAAGCTAGCGTAGACATGCACTACTTTTAAATTGAAATAATCATCATTATTTCGATATAAAGTGTAAGTGTAGACATACCCTCAATCAAACATAACTAAATTAAGCTGCCATTGGCTCTTTAATGAGTTGTACCAGAATGCCACAGAAGTCAGGATACATCTACAGACAACATATGTCCTAGGTTCGGATGCAAACAATAACAGAAATGAAAACCATAGCCATTCCCCCTCCCCTCTCCATCTACTATTGAATTTTGGACCCAGCTGAAACCAGAAAGTGTAAGAAAGCTTGCAAGTATTTTTAGTTCCCATTCTGTTAATTCCTTTTCTTGAAGCATCTGATAAAGTGGGATTTTTCCCACAAAAGCTCATGCGATATATAAATGTCACTTTAAAAGTGCCACAGGACTCCTTATTTATTTTAAAGAAATCTAGGTAATTATCCCCACATGAACTTGTTCAGTTTCACCCCACCATTTCTGAGTAGAATATTAAAAAAGGTTGGTCACACACCCAGCCAAAACAACTAACCTTGCATGATTTTAAAACGCTGAGAGAGTTCAATAATTAATTACAAATAATACTGACTATAAATTTTGACTTTTTTCTACTGGATAATTATTTACAAATATACTAATACATTATTCCAATTGCTCATATCAACCATTTTTCATTTAAATAATTCAAAAAGGATTAAAGTTGATTGCACTGAAGTCAATGGTGAAATTCTTATTTTTCTTCCATGAAGACAACATTTAACCTTGAGGAATTGACCTTAAGGTTAATTAAATGTTTGAGCAAACCTAGGTTGATTTATAGTTTTATGTTGAAAAGGAAAAATTCAGTTTTGAGGGCTCTGATATAAAATGTGGTGAGTGACCTCGGCTGAGTTCCACTTTGTTTTTATTTTGTTTTTAAATGTAAAACTCCAAATGAAATTTGGGTTGAGTGGAATTTACTATATTGATTGAACATGGAATTTTTTTTCTTATAAACCCTTCATTAGCAAACCCACACAGTTCAATGTATTTCTGCTTTAAAAGCATCTTATTGAATGAATACTAATCAAAGTTTATCAAAACCAACAATTTTTAAGCCTTTAGAAAGGTTCTCTTTTGAGCTAGTTCTAGGGGAAGGTTGCTAAATTAAACTGGTTCATCCATTTCTAGTAATAATCAATCTCTTTATTATTATTAGTTTGTTTTCAGGATGTTTTCACTGGAACTGCCAATATACTGGCAGCAGAAAGTGATGGATATTTTCCTTTGATGAGCATATAAACATTCTGAAAGAAAGAAGGACTTCTGTATATAAGCTTCATGGATTGGGGGCATTAACTAAGGAATGCCTTATACTTGACTTAGATTAATGAGTTTGGGGTAGATTATTTCTCAGCTTGATTAATACATTTAAGTACTGCAAAGTAATTTAGCATCTAATTGCAGTGTTTTCTAACTTTTCATGTTGCTTCCATTATACTTATTGGACATAAAATTGAAAGAGTGGGTTTGAATTTCTTTTTCTTTGAGAAACAGTAGCATGATTCATTTTACTAGAAGGTAACCAAATTATACATGCAGGTATGTTATTCATTTAGAGATATTGAACTTTCCTCGGTATATATTGCTAAAAATAGTTGTTGCTGAGATGTGTGTGGGTTTCTTGATGCTTATTGCAGATTTCATCCATTTAATAGAAATCTAGTAGGGGTAAGATTTTTCCAGTGTTGCTCTATATGGTCTGTCAAAGGTTAGATTTTCGTGTTTAAGAATAATTATAATTTTACTTTTGGCTTTTCCTGGTTAGTGTTGAGAGAGTAGTTGGGGGCAGGGATATTGGTTGAGTAGATTAGTAGTCATTGTTATTGAGCAGGGATAGAAGGAGAATACAAGCATCTACATACAACACCTGACAATATGTAACCTACCAATTGAGGCCAAACTGTGCTGGAGATTGTGGTAGTGTACTGAAATCTATGTCTAGATAGTTCAGTCTAATTTTTCTGATTCCATGAAGGAGCTGATTCATAAACATGATGAGAAAAGCACCTCTGGGCATTACGCAGTTGAGTAATCTGACATACTACTACTTAAGTTAGTGGAACAATATTTAAAAAGTTGTTCTGGGTTGTATGTGTGGTGGGGTTTTTTTTGGTTTGTTTTTTGTTTTTCAGAATCTTTGTGCTTGCCCCTTGGGGAAACTAGAACTCCTGCTCTTTTCATTTCAGCTGTATTAAGTTTCTTTCTTCTGTGCCCACTGCTCTGGAGCCAGCAGATTGTATCTTTATCACACCCTGGCATAGGGATTTGGGGTTTGCATTCACTCCTGTGCTGACAGTCTGTCGCTGACTGGTACTTAAGGTCTTTGCTATGCTCCATTCCAGGGAATTGGGACATGTAACTGAGCTCTATAGTCCAGCCCATTTCTCCTCTTGGCCACTGTTTTCATTCTGCCTTGATCTTAAGGAACCAAAGTGAACCTATAAAGGGAGAGAAATTTAAAATATCTTGTCAAGTCAATGTGTTAAACTATAGAGCTCCATGGAGCATTTACGTTGGTCTGATTCTACTTCCGATGACTTTGATCATGCAGAATTGGGCTCCAAATTAGCAGAATGAGACAGCACCCTAGCTTTCATAGTGGGTTTACTATTTTTACATTTTTATTTACATGTACCTTTTAACTGGGTGCACCAAGGAGTGCATACAACCCTGTGCAGAGGGCCTGCTCAAGGCCTGCATATCCAAAACTTCCACTTTTCCTAAATAGGTCCTAATTAAGACATAGGTATAGCCACTAAATTGCCCCTCTCAACAGGGGGTGAATTTTACCTTTATTGTAGAGGAAAATGAGGATGGGAGATCAGCAGCTAGACAATGAAGGCAGAGGGCAAAGGAGTGCCTCAATGTAATTTTTTTTCAACTGTTCCTTAATCAAATCACGTTGTCTTCTAGGCTTTCACTTACCAGAGACTGCCAACCACCACAATTACAGCGGATGGGATTAAAATGAGATTACCAAACTCCTTTTAAGGGATATTTGAAGCCAGGACTCCTATAATAAAAAAACTCGTATTCACAGCATTGGACTGAGAGTCTTTAACGCTGAGAGAGCTTGTTTGTCACTGTTCTTGCTCGGAGGGGGAACAATTTCGTTTGCTGTAAATAATTTCACTGCATGTATTCAGAAGGGACACCCAACCTACATTTTTCAGGGTACCCAGTGGATCTGGCTGGGAGTTTCATGATGTGATGCAATGCCTGCCTCTCACTATTTTCTTATCTTTTGTGTTGGTTTTGTTCAAATTTACATTTAGCTGCTCTGGGCGAATCAGCAGCTTGTGAGGAAGTGAATAAAGGGGGTGTGTTATCCAATTTACCTGGAATGAACTGTTGCAATTCAAATAGGGGTAAAATTTTCAAAAGCATCTGCTTCACCTAAAAGCTAAGATCTCACTGAGAAATAATAGGATTTAAACTCCTAAGCTGAGCAGGCCACTTCTTTACAAGTGTTAGATGAAGATGATGTAGGGAAATGGAAGCTGAGTTTTGCCTGGGTTTTGTTGCTAGGGGATTCCCTGGAGGATGTCATGTAATGGTTTGAGTAAATGTCAAAGCAAAATGGTTTGTTTGTTTGTTTTTTAGATGTGCATGTCTTTGTTTTTCAACTAAAACAATTCAGTGAACTTGATGCAAATTTACAAAGTGTTTTGATCCACAGCTGTATATTTTGGTGAAAGGAAAAAAGTCCAAAAATCTTGTTCCCAGTTGTGCTCCTAAGTCATTTAGGTACTTGTGGAAATTTTACTTTGTCTGTCTTTCTTTCCTCTTTTCACTTATTATATAGATTTGCAGGAAGTGTAGAACAACTGGGGAAGAATGAGGTATAGCAGTGGTTTCCACCCTTTTATTTTGCCATGGCACACCACACCACACCGTCACTTGCAGCTCCTAGCCAGGGCTGGATCCCGTCACTGCTGGCAGCCCCCGGACCTTACCAGGGCTGGGTCCTGTCGCCCCGGAGGCATACTTAAGGGGTTACCACGGCACACTGGTTAGGAACCATTAAGGTATAGGATGAGCAAAATCTGAGTCCCCTGAACACAAAATAGCATATCATGTTGTGTGATACATAACATTCACCTTAGTAATAAACACAACCACAGAAGCTCTTTGCATTATCTCCACACCATATGATCTCAAAAGACTGAGAATCACAGTGGTGGAAATAGTCATGGATTTTAAGGACAGAAAGGACCACTCTGTCATCAAGACTGACATCCTATATATCATAATCCATCAACACCATTAGCATCCGCACACCAAACCCAACAAGCAAAAAAACCACCAAGTATTATAATCCACAGGAGACTATAAAGAAATAGGGAAAAGTGGTGATTTCAAAGTCACAACACGCCTTTTTCAGCTGAAGTTTGTAGGTCTGGACCCCTAAGCTGACTTTCCTTGTAGGGACAGGATTTAGCGAATGTCTAATATCACCCTTTTTATATCATGACCTCAAGCTACAGCAAAAATGTTTGAGGAGGCCCTGTCTGCCCATAAAGAAAAGGATTCATCATCCCGGAATGAGAACCCATGATCTAGCCTATCTATTTGCCTGTATGTCAGTAGGGACTTGCCTATAGCTGAGCACCTGGTGACTTGAGGGGATAATGATGGGCTAAAAACACTTTCAATACTGGGGTGCTGTCTCCTAGATCAAAGTCACAAAAGCTGCTATCTGAAGTGAAGTGGTGCTCTTGGGCCAGTTCCTAGTGGACACATGGTTTTTTGGCACATAAGCACAAACACATTTAGTACTAAATTACATCCTGCTTTCATCAGACAAGGATTCTACTGACCCATCTTTCCATGCCTAGAGAGGTTTCCTGCAGACCCTGGGAAATGTGTACTGAGGTTGCTTGTAGTATTTTGTCCTGCAGACAACAGTTTGTCTATATATTGAATTTAATGGAAGGAGCCTATACCAATCTCTCTTAGGTACTTGGGCGATATATTTTGAAAAAGAAAAAGATTGGAGCAATGAAAACCTTCAGCTAGCAGGGTAATTACAACCCCATGAATGAGCACTTCAGCCCACATCTTGAAAGGTATTTAGGTGCCTAACTCTCACTGATTTCAAAGGCATCTAAGTAGCTGCAAAGATGTAGGCCTTCCTCTCTAGAACTAGGATTTTTAAAAGCAGATTTTGAAGTGCTCCTCCCATGGAAATTCAATGGGAATTTCACTCCAATGTCACTCTGAGCTGTGTCTGTCTGGACAAACTAGTGCACTGTAGAGTCACACCCTAGCTTGTCATGTCAGCTACGGTACCCTGGAAAATCCCACCTTTTGGGCATAATTAGGAAATTGCTTTAGAGTAGACAGACCTCTGTGCTTACGCAGAACTGGCTGCAGAAGTCTTCCGACAGAGCAGTTTGAAATTCAAGAATGTTTGAATTTCTGCCACTGACCACAGTGGAGGTCTGTGTGGGTAGGGGTAATTTAAAAAAAAAACAAAAACTCCTCTTTTAAGCATAGAGCAAATTAAGGTCAACACATCTTCAACAGAGCTGTTGAAAAATGTTTTCCAGTTTTGCTGTCACACTTTTTATTTAAAAAATATTGCCATGTGTTTGACAAAGAAGAGGGTAGGGGAAGTGACCTTTGGAGTTTTAACAAGTGCTGAGAATTTTTTCACAGTGCACTACTATGAAAGCATGAGCACTGCCCTGGCTACAGCTGCAGTTTTGTTGCCCTGCTGCCAGGGTGTGTCTGTCTGGCCCCTTCTGGAAATGCTGTTTCCAGTGGTACCAGCTCATCATAGCCAAGCAGGCAGCCAAAGAAAAGATATTGGGAAAAGATATTTAGCTACACTACTGCACAGAAACAGCATTAAACTGCGAGAGCCAGGATTTTGCTTCCTTGTTCACTATTTAAAAATAAGTAAACTTTGCTCACTGTACTGATCAAAAACTGCACAGATGTTAACCCAATCTATCAAACAGTTAGCTGCCAACAGTTCAGTTGGCAGGCAGGTAACACCCAATTGGGGGCTACTGTACTCAAGTGGTTTTTTAACTGATTCGGCATATCTTTTTATTTACAACTGTTACCTACTCAGCAAAACTTGTAAAGTGTTTTTTTTTCCCCTAAGACTTTTCATGTGATACAACTCTATATATTCTATTACACTTATAAAATACCACCAAACCCTTATGAATTAAAAGATAATTAGTGGTTCAAAACACATAAGACATGAAGCCAGAAGTGTCAAAATTGTCATGAAGGGCCATAAATCATAGTCTACTTGCATTGATCCCTTATATAGTTAGTTTTTAAATCATCTCTTTAACACCTTGTAAATGTACAAACAGCTATGAACCCAAGGGAAACTTTAATATGTTTTTCATACATATTTTAATTTCATCTCAAAGTGCTGGCTGCATAAAAATTAAGTCAGGCCTCACAAAAACTCATTGATTTCCTCTGGATAAAACCCATCTGTCCAAACTAATTTAGAACCTTTTTGAAGCAGTAAAGTTAGTCATGCAACACTGAGGTCATTATGACCATCCTGTACTGTAGGAACTCTAGTGTAATTTTAAGAAGGTAATTTTGTTATATTTACTGTATTTAAATACAGTGCTACTTTTAAGGAACAAAAGCCTCACTGTGTAACTGTATTGAAAGTAAACCAGAAGCTGTGAAAAGTGAGATCTGTTCTTTTCCTTGTGATTAATGCACCTTTCTGCCAAAATTGAAACTTCTTAACTGAGCTCATTTAATACAAAGTAAACGAATTCTGGTCTTTGGATTTGATCTGCTGGCTAAGCTCTATAGATAAGTGTCTAACAGTGAATAGCTTTCATTCCAAACAAAGGATGTTTTGATAGAAAGGTCAGAGCTAAGGTCTTTTATATTGTGATAACAGGAAAGGGAAATGACATATTAATGGCAATTGATGCCACGGTGGTCTACTGAACATGGAGGACCCAAAAAAGGTGTGTGTGGGGAGAAATATTGGACAGTTTAGAAAACAGCATTTTTTAAGATACCATTTTTAAAATGCTCTTCTTTTGAATGACAATTTCTTTCATTACACTTGGCTTGAGTAAGATGCTGAAGTATATTGTACCATACCACAGGGAAGCTTGAACAGAAAATTGTACTCATTGATCTGGATTCTGCCCTCAACCATTTGCTGCCAACCAGAATATCAAGCAGGCTTAGCCTCAGTGAGTCACCCTTGTAACAAATGGTGATCTGTAACAAATTTTTATTATGTGGTAGACTTTAATTACATGCTGAGTCACTTGAATAGGGTACATAAGTTTAAATTAAGAAGTTCCTACTGCAACTCAGGATGCATACAGTATGTTGTGTGTTTCTCTGCAGCAGTTGTGATTTTTTGGAACAGGCGTTCATAGCTGAAACCATCACTGAGTATCCTACAAAAAGAAATTCAGAGTTTCTGTACACACACATCCTTTTGTGCAGTTGTGAAGTTGTAGGAATGTTTTCCTATAGAAGCTATTTCTGTCATAAATAAAATTACCTGATTAGACTATGCAGTCATTTCAGTCAAAAACTTCAAAAGTGCTATTCCTCTCTCCCATGCAGGCAGCTTTATCTAGAGCTAACTGATGTTTATCTGTCATGCCAGTAGCTTTTTTCATATTCACACTACACTATGACCAACAGTTTCAAGCCATGGTATAATAATATAGGCTTCTCTGTTGCACAGTGAAGTCTGAGCTGCATAGCTTTCCCCTGGTTTCCTTTTATGCCTGATATCGTATCTACATAAGAAACAGAGCAGGATCAAGCAGCTGAGTAGCCGGGTAGGATAGCAACAAAAGTATGATTTTCCTGTTTATGTAACACATCTCTTTAAAGAGAAAATTCCCCCCCTCTTCCTCCTCTTCTTTCCCTTGAGATGCATTCCCCACTAGTCACTCACACTGCATGTCAAGCAGCAACTGCTGAATTGGCAGTGTTTTGCAAAAGATGCCATCGTGTGCTATGCCGGTTGGTGCACTGTAAACTGTGCTTTCTCTTCGAAGCATCTGACGAAGTGGTATTGTCTCCCATGAAAGCTCATGCGAAAAATAAATCTGTTAGTCTTAAAGTGCCACATGACTCCTTGGTTTTTTTGCTGGACTAGACTAACATGGCTGTCCCTTTGGAAATTGCCATTATTGTTGCCTGTAAAAGGATGTTATATTGGTTGATTACATTGGATATCTCCAAATACCATCTCTTGGGGTGGGAACCCAGCACATCTATATCATAACAAAAGTACAAACAGGAAAGATTAGGCCAAACTCTGCGCAAAAGTCTGAAATAACTATGTACTGCTTAGCTCCACCCAAATTTCATAGACCTTTGGAAACACCTAGATCCACGCCAAATCTAGGAGTGAGACATTGGATGGGGAAATTTTGGTTATGCTGTCTAGGAATAGCAATGGGAACTTGCTGATCTTTTTTTATTGAAATGTTCTACATTCTGGCTCTCAAAATAAAAGCTGCAATAAATGCCCAGTAGTGAGAGACCCTGCCATCAAAGGGCCCTGTCTAGCAGGGCTGGCTCAAGGGGCTCTGGGACTCCAAGCTGGCTATTTCTTTTGCGCCACCCCCCCCCCCCGGGCAGTGGATCCAGCCTTCGCTCTGGAGCAGCCCACCCTGAAGTGGGGCTGCCCCAAGCCTGGCACTATGTGAGCAGGGGATTGAACCTAGTCTTCTAAATAGCAGTTCAGTACCTGAACCACTAAGCCATCTTTCCTCTTGTTTCATTGATCTTAGTGAATAGTCCTGCAACTACTGAAATTTTATTGACATGGTCGTCAGTGTAATGTGAGTAGAATAACTGAACATGTTACAGCCTTTTTAAGAAAAATATTTGCATTGAGCTATAAGAGCTATATGCCACATGTCAACCCACCCTACTATACATTAAAATGACAAATCCCAGACACATAAGTATCAAAATGTAAAAGGCAAGCAGGTTATGGTGGCTGCAGTTATTGTAAACAAAGAATCAAAGCGATTCAAAACCAGGCACAGTATGCTAAAAAGTCATATAATGACATATAGACACTTTATTCCCTTGATGTTGTCGTCACTTTCTCAGTTTTGGCTTATGGTAGAAGTCATTCTCTGCTAAAGAGATTATTTAAAAAAATAGATATGTATTGACTTCAAATGCCAGAATTTTGAACAAGTGCCTTGAAGATAAAATAAATCCCTTTTGTTCCATGTTACTTCATACTTGGTTCACACAGATCTTACATAATTCCATTTGATATTGTTCATCACATAATTTCAATTTTTGATTGATAGGGTGATAGAAATTGAAAAGCATCCAAGGTTTCTAGAAACAGGTTCAGTATCAAATGTCGTCTTGGTTATAAATTACAAATGCACTCAGTGTCTAATATAGAAAATAATTCCTCAATCCTCAATTTAATAGCCTCATTTTAGAGTATGAACATCATGGTTTTGAAATGCCAAGAGTGAGTGAAACAAAAATCAAGAGGCCATAGCATGACATACTACTGAATGACATTCAGAGTTAATTATTAGCTACATCTAGGAGGGAGAGAAGTGTTATAACACTGTAGTCATTAGCCTGCCTGCTTATAACCTATTTTTTAACTATAGCATTAAAGAGTCAGCTAGCTACATCTGCTAC
The DNA here is from genome assembly GCA_007922195.1 of Podocnemis expansa. Lineage (NCBI taxonomy): Eukaryota > Metazoa > Chordata > Testudines > Podocnemididae > Podocnemis > Podocnemis expansa. The sequence continues at coordinate 8,159,411 of ML682036.1, forward strand.
ACGTGAGGAGACATTTATCACCAAACAGAAATCCTATATGCTGTGGCTTTCTTAACATTTGGTTCAGCTATTCACTGCACATTTTGAAACCACAATCACTAAATGGTTTGTTAAATTCATCATAAAATTTAATGCGTTTGACAAATAGACTTCTCCCTACTAAATACATTTCTTATCATAGCCTATGTACTAACGTTAGTCTTCATATTGGGGGCAGGGTGGGGTGTTGACAGTTGGACATGTACATGGTGAGAAATGGCATAACTTAAAGCTTACTTTTCCCTGCTTCTAATATGCTAGCTACAACTACCTCATGGGACCCTGATTTATTAACAGAAAGTTCAGACCTGGAGCTGGTGAGCAATTTCTAAGTTTTGTTGTTAGCTTGCTTATTTTTTTGGTAAATTTATGATAATTTATGAGAGATATTTTCCAGTTTTCAACCAGTCCTGCTGAAGGTCTTGCCAGTGAAGTCCTGGTCTCCTTCCTGTAACAGCGTGGTCATGTTCTTCTGTGTCAGTGACTCTACCCATTATTGGTCATTTGAAGTGATCATTCCATTGCAGAGTCATTCAATCCCTCTAATTTTCCAGAATATATTTCATTCAGATGTCTGCTGGTTTAATGATCTTCCTCAGAGCTCTGACTATCACGTCTGAGAATTTGCCCCTTTGTGTTAATTCTTTGTTCTTCCACATCTTTAGTACTTTGACTTTGATTTTAGAGGAAGAAAATCAGGTAGGCAAATAGCTACCAACTACAGAAGTAAATTGAGAGTAAAATACCCACCTAGCCAGATAGTTTTGAGTGCTGCAAAAAAAGTGTTGATAGTTTTTGCAAACACATTCATGCGATGCCTAGAAAAAGGAAGAAAGATTACAAGCTGGAATAATTAGTATTGGAAATTAATCCTCACATTGAGCTCTAATGGAAATTAATGGAGGATCTTTTGAGAGAGCACTTTTAATCATCACTTGTACAAGTGGTGGGCCTCTCTCAGCACCACCTCTTTAGTTCTTCATTAACTTTTCCTTTTGTACCCTTTTCATTAGTGGTTCCTGTGGCTGTAACAGGAGAGAGGCTTAAAAATGAAATCAAAGTTGTCATCTTTTCAATAGGGTGAGAAACGGATGTCTAGTTCAGCAAGAGAAATAAAAGAACTGAGTTAGGGAAGACAATCTCTAAGAAAAATAAAATACAGTGGCTGCTGTTCTTGACTACATGCCAGGGACTAAAACAGACCTCTGTAATGCAGAACCAGAATTCTACACGTAAGTGCTGGGCCTGACCCATGTCTTTTGTGAATCAGGTGCAGAGGAGATACATAACACACACTGCCCAGTGGGATACACATGCACTGAAGCAGTCCATATTTTTTAAATGCCAGCCTGCTTTTGTGGAGAAGAGCCTAGCCTGTGGAGGTTTAACTGCTGATAAGGAGGGGTGGCAAGTAATGTTTCAAACACACGTAGGATTCTCCCCACCCCACCCCATGCAGATTCCCAGTCTGACTTCCCCTTTCTCCACCTTCCACCTACAGGCAGTCACACTCCAGGAACGCAGCTTTACCTTTTTCTTTTCAGGCAGGTACCCTCCAGTACTGTGCACCCTTACTTATTTCCTATCTCTGCACTTTGGAAAACCTCACCAACTCTTTTGGCTTTGGTGTTGCTAAATTTCTCTTGCTGCTGCTGCAACAATGTCCCAGAAAGTTCTGGATGGTATTAGATATGTCAGTGTTTGATTTAAATGTTCCGCTTCACTCTCTGCCAGCTGCTTCCTCTGTGAATGGGCCTTGAAATTACAGGCTGAATAAGCAGCCGCTCAGGATGTGTTCATCCTCCTCAGCCTGGTAAATGGCTCAGATCAGTGATGAAGCAGCTTGGCAGAGAAAGTCATCACATATTGCTCCTGTTGGAGTTGGAACTAGGCCCCATAGCAGCTAGGAGAGCACAGAGGACTAGGAAGAAGTCGTCAGTTTGCCACGTTTCTCTCCACCAACGTTAATAAAACTAGATCAAAGCTTTGACTTGACTAGAACTGGCCCGGAAACCAGGGCTGGCCTCAAAACAGGGAGAGACCAAGTGAAGCAGGTGCCCAAACAACCTTGATGTGTGAGATATCATGGGGTGGCTGGCCCCTCTGAACAAAGATGATCCAGGACTGGTGCTCACATTTGATCAGTTGAGTGCTATATAGGATTAGTGAGAGTCAGGCAAGACAAGTTAGAAACCTGGGAGAGGTCTCTGGGGAAAGTTGTAGAAAGTTCTCTGTAGGCACACCCTGGGGGTAGGGAGGAATTGCCTAGGAAACTGCACATCTGGGACTTGGGAGATAGGTGAAGGCAAGGAGAGCAGCAAGAGGGGTTTAGTGGCTGACTTCCCCAGGCCAGAGGGCTGAAGGCAGCAGAAGGTGCAGCAGCAGCTGCAGCCTGGTACTCTTTGCTAAAGCCAAGGACCTGAAAAAATCAAAGGGAAGGGAGCATCACAGGGTTTGCGCACTGATCTCTTGGTGCTGGGAGCTTGGTTCCAAGAGAGGAATGAGAAACGTGGAGGAGTGAGGGGTGCTCCCTTGATAAAGGTGACTGCCCAGAAGAAAGTATCTGGGGATTCCTTCTGGGAAAAGGAGCACTGCATTCCAGCTGGGAGGGCTGGTCAGCTATCCTGCCAGTGCCAGAGAGAGAAGAGAATTCATTTTATGCCAGGTACCCTAGTCACCCATCTTAATGTTTAGGCTTCCAATATTTACATGCAAACACTTGTACATTTTGTCAATATTCAGTTGCTTACCTTTATGTGTTATGTTTTTGGGGCTCTTATGTTTTTACTGTCTCTTCCTAGCTCCTATTTGAGCTTGCTATCACCACCTGAGAGCTTCCCCTGCCATGGGGAGAAATCTTAGCTGGTCAAACCCCATGTACTGCTACAGGCTGGGGAGTGATCAGCTAAATAGCAGCACTGGAGAAAAGGACCTGGGAGTCATGGTGGATGGGAAGCTGGATATGAGTCAGCAGTGTGCTCTTGCTGCCAAAAAGGCCAATGGCATACTGGGCTGCATCAAAAGAAGTGTTACCAGCAGATCGAGGGATGTGATCATTCCCCTCTATTCTGCACTAGTGAGGCCACATCTGGAATACTGTGTCCAGTTTTGGGCTCCCCACTACAAAAAGGACATGGACAAATTAGAGAGAGTCCAGAGGAGGGCAACCAAAATGATCAAAGGGCTGGAGCACAAGCCCTATGAAGAAAGACTGAAGGAACTAGGCTTATTTAGCCTGCAGAAGAGAAGACTGAGGGGGGATTTGATAGCAACCTTCAACTACTTGAAGGGTTGCTCCAAGGAGGAGGGAGCTCGACTGTTCTCGGTAGTAACAGAGGGCAGAACGAGAAGCAACGGTTTCAAGTTACAGCTGGGGCGGTCCAGGCTGGATATTAGGAAAAACTTCCTTACTAGGCGAGTGGTGAAGCAGTGGAATAAGTTGCCTAGGGAGGTGGTGGAATCTCCATCTCTGGAGGTGTTCAAGTCCCAGCTGGACAAAACACTGACTGGGATGATCTAATGGGAGTGGTCCTGCTTTTTTTGGCAGGGGGTTGGACTAGATGACCTTGTGGGGTCCCTTCCAACCCTATGATTCTATGATTCTATGATCCTTCAGCAGTTTCTATTTGTTTTGCACCTGCTAAGCTGCAAAAAGATGTCAGGTCAACATATTGCCCTACATAGTAACAGGTCTTTCAGGCCCTTGCTCTCAGTACAGCAGTGACTCTTACACAATTTCTTATTGATGATGTGTAGGCAGTGATGCTTTTGTGGATGTTTGGCTGAATGTAAATAAGTCTTTTGGGCCTCAAGATTGTACAGTTCTATAGCAGCCACTGACATTGTATAAATCATTCATTTTTCACACTTTTTTCCTCGGGACCCAGTTGAAAAAAATCGCTTATGCCACAACTCAGCAATTATATCTTTCAGCAATGCATTCCGGTCTTTTGGTGGTGGCAGCAGAGGGTGCTGTGACCCAGTGCCTGAGGATCTGTGACCCATTACTGGGTCCTGATCCTAAGTTTGAAAACCACTGGTAAAAACTAAAATGAATCCTTTCAGGAATGAATCCTCAAACAATTTTTAACACTCGTTTCCCTGCCCTAAAGTACACTAGAATCCACAGATGTTGCCACCAGTGCTATTCTATTTGTAGCTTTAGAAGATAATCAACGGCAACTTTTCTCATACCTAAAGATAAAATTACTCTGCTTGTTTTGCAATCTTGTTTTAGCACTGTTCATTATGCTACTGTGATGACTATTAATATATTTAATGTTATACTTTAAGAATCATCTGACATTATTTGACACTTTCACTGAATACCTCTTCATTTTAATCAGAAGAAACTTCAAAGCTTATAGTGTTTTATCAGAAAAGCTAAGTTTCTTGGGCCAGGACCTCACGATATGTAAATCACCATAGCTCCATTGGCTTTACTGAGCTACATCAGTTGAGGTTATGCCTCACTAGTTTTAAATTGGTGGTATTTTGAGGCTTGACATTCTTGACATTTAGATTTATAAGGCATCTAATTTGCAAACCACAAACATTCCAGTTCATAGGGGTTCTTGTATCAAGATGTTTGCAGAATGGTAACGTTTATTTTAAGTGTCATTTAATTAACTGATTGTTATGAAATTACACTTCTCCATGATCAACTGATCAACGCTAATATCATATTGCCAGTAACAGGAGCTACTTCTAAAGTCTACTGACGATCAGTATAATCAAAAATCAATGATCTAAACCGAGGTCGGTGGCTCTATAAATGTGGTTTATGTAATTTGATAATGCCAATCCTAATAGAGTTAAATATAATCCATCGAAATTTCAGGCTGCAAGGGTCAATAGGGAGTGCAATGCCTCACTTCCCAGCAATTACCACGTATTACTGAGGCAATGCTTCTGCTTTGCTGTTCTGTACACCTCAATAAATAGTATTTGGAGACCCTGCAGCTGCAGTCAATAGAGTACAGTTTTATTGTCACTGCTTCATAGCGAGATCGATACAAGTCTTCTAAGGCATGGGAGAGAACCACCACACAGCACTGTATTGAAACTTTGTGATTCTGAAGTGATACATTTTATTTATTTCTCATGGTTGATGTCAGTAGTGCTCTTAATATGGCCCCTTTCACTAAACTTTTACAAGTTCCCTTTATTATGTCTGTACTCAAAGAAAAGGATTCTGTGTTCTGAAAATGATTTATAGTCAACAAAAATTGCAAATATTCTCCCCCCTCCCATGTTGGCTTCACTTACAAGCTTTTTGTACCCCCTAGTGCTTCAGGGGCTGAGATGCAGTATAGAACTAAATAAAGGATATAATATGACCCCTTTTTGCAGGCCAAACTCCTATTAAAGGCTAATAAAAGTTTGGCTTCTTACCAGGAGCATGGGAATGGACCTCAAAAGACCCAGAATTTAAAAAAGGAAGGAGAGAGGGAGAGAGAGAGAAGGTAGGGTTAGCTTTAAAAATACTCAGAATTTCATCTATGTACAGAGCTAAAGATGGGACTCTGCTCTGCGCACTTCAGAAATGCCTAGCAAAAAGAGTGGCTGAATTACTTTAAAAGTGGTATTTTCAAAAATGTTTGCGATTTAGCAGCACAAGTTCTACTGAAAGTCACTATAGTTTGTGTTTCCAAATCCCTTTTTTGAAATTCTCATCCTGTATATATTTCAGGAAGGGCAAAATATACATCGCTTGAGAAAGAAGGCGCAAGTTACCTATCTCATGCATACTTTCATGTTGGTAGACTGTATAAATAGGTCTTAGGGAGTTTAAGGGACTCTAACATATATCACTTTATGCATCACTTCTGAGTTTGTCCCATACTGTTTGGATTTTGCTTCTATTAGAGGGAGGTAGAGTATCATATGCTATATAACTTGAATGCAAGACATTCTATACGTTACTCTCCTAAGCAGACTTCTGTATTTTGGAGTTTTTCCTAGGTAATCTCCACGAGATTCACCCTTTAATTTTGCAAATTCCCTTCCTAGTGTGTTCTTTGACTTTTACTCTATAGTAAACACAAAGCATCTCAATATTAAGACATCGCCAAGTGGTGATGATAAACCTTCCAGCTTAGTAACAAATATACTATTTGGAACAAGACAACAGAAAAGATGACCTGCAGAAAACCTCTTTTCACTGAAAACCTCATTTTCAGTTTCAGATCTGCTATCAAATGCACTGTTTGTTGTTCTGACAAATTACATGAACATAGTCACATTTAGCGTGAAGCCCATCCTATCCGATTAACAAATTTCTATAGAATTATTTAAAGCCATTGTTAATGTTTTCTACACATACCAATGATGACTCATCAGTAAAATATTAAAAAAGAGGTGATCAGACTTTTTTTATTGGGTTAGCATGAACTCACTTTTAATGAATGCTTTGGGAACACTGAAAAGCTCAATTTTTGCTGCCGGTAGAAATCCCAAGTGATATATAGACACTGAAAGTCTGTTCAATGATTTAGAGTCAGGTAAAAAAGGTGAGGAATGATTTCAACATTTTTTAAAACAGTGACCCTCCCCCCTTTCCGAACACATTCAGGAGGGAGTTTTCCTTTCCACTCTCATAAATATTTGTCACCACAACCTGCACAATTGTCCCCATAAACTGATACACACACAGCTAGTGGTGATGAAATGTGTTTTACACTACAAGCCTTTAACAATGTGTGTGTGCAGTGTAGACTTTATTAAAACAAGAGCACCAGCATGCTTTCTACTGTGGCACAGTCACTGGTAATTTTAAGGGATTCTTCTCCCCTCCCCCCACTTGCATCCTTTGTACACGTGCACATTTACACATCGTGTATGCTACTCAGACAGGCTGTAGAGTCAGTTAGTGGCTGGGTACCAGACTAGGAGCAAGCAGACCTGGATTCTGTTCCCAACTCTGCCACTGGCCTGCTGTGTAACCGTGAGAAATTCACTGTGCCGCTCTGTGCCTCAGTTTCCCTGTCTGTAAAATCAGACCAATGATGTTCAATTCCTTTTTAAAGTGCTTTGAGATCATGAGTGAAATGTGCTATGTATATAATAGGTAGTATAGAGACTATATTTAGAAAATATATAATACAGTGGCCATGTTTAAAATATTATCAGTTTTACCTTGGATTAAATATATAAGGTCACCTCTTGTTGAATATGCTCCATGCAGCTGGGTGCAGTGAGTCTTTGAGTAGCTGCAAGGAGCTCTTTTGGCTCTTTAAGAAGCTATGCTGAAGGGAATATTGAGGAGGGGAAAGAAGAAGTCACCTGAAGAGAGGAGAAGGAGTGGCAAGTGGCAGGATCAGTTTTAATGAAATACTAGTCCAATATGTGACTGGAAAGAGAGATGTATTTCTACCCCATTCACTTGACTGTGAACTGTCTCTTTTTATATCAGGCCAGCAACAGACTCCTGTCCATTCAATGGATCAGAGTAGGAGTGGTTTTCCATGATCAGCTGTATTCTTTATGCTAGTTGTCTTGTTTGCTGGAGCTGGCAGGAGTTTTACTGAGCAGAGAGGGATGGGGCTAGCTCAGAAATGTAGCTATTCCTTAGGTTACATGTTTGACAGCTGTCCCATGCAGATGCTCATTACAGAAGGGATACAGTTCATGAATAAATAGGAGTTGGAAGAGGGGAATGTGTCCCTTAAGGAAACTGGGAAGAGAAAGGGTGAAGCTTCTGACATGGGTTCTTCAGGGAGACAAGTGCTCCGCTTTTCTCAGTTTTCCCCATTAACTCTTACATGAAGGGACAATGCTGAGATCCCACTGATGGACCAAACTGGGAAAGAAAAGTGCTGACTGAAGCTTTTTGCAATAGGCTTAAATGATGAAAGAAGCGATGAGCTGCTTAATATTTGTTGCTGGGATCTTCCCACATAAATGAATAAAGTTGCAGCCTAATTAAACTTCATCTATTGTGTCTAGTCTTTTTTTTTTTTTTTCTGTGTAGATGGGACAATTACCTACATCTCCTTAGAGGAGACCTAGAATGTTGCCAGTATTAAGGTACATTTAATTAGCTATCTATCTATCACATTCTCTAAAACAACCAAGAAGTTTTAAGGGTGACAGTTGTAAACTTCAGTGCTGGCAAGGCTGTAAAATATTTGTGACTATAACATAGGTTGAAAATTAACAAATATGCCTTATCTTGAGATAACAAGTTATTTTTATCCTCTATAGTGTATTTCTAAAATTGTGAATAAGATCAGAAATAATCTTTCTACAATGTAAGTGAACTGGGTGGCTGTGTATAATTTTATTATATACTTGCAAAGCATTTTTGTAATATGCAAATACTGGGGGAAATTTCATGTTTTTTATAAAATTTTGGAAAAGCAGAAATTAGCTTTGTGTCAAGTCATTCATGGTGTGGAAAGAATGTGGCTGAATAACAAGAAACAGTAAGGGTATGATCCAAAGCCCACTGAAGATAATGGGAGTGTTTTTTATTGACTTCAGTGAGCATTGCTTAACAGAGAAGATTGTCTCTCCTCCAGCAAGTGGACCCTTTTGTCATTAATTCACTGAAAAGTATAAGCCTGGATTTCTACTCCATTGTTCTCATGGTGAAGCGTGACTCAGTATGAGTAAGGTTTGGCCCATAGAGCCAAATGTCTAGCTCAGCACTCTTTGTGGGTACAGGGAATGGGGAGAAGGAATCTGTCCCCAAGACTATGGACCAGCCAGAGGGGTGGCTTCTCCCAGTTGACGTAGTCTTGTGCTCCCTGCAATGTGGAACATGGTCTGATTCTCACAGCAATCCTGTCTCATCATCCAACCCCCTGCACACTCTCAAAGAGGGAGCCTGATATGCTCAGTCTGGTACAGTGGCTGTATGGCACCTGCATCTCTCTTTGCTCTCAGCCTTACTAGTCCATGCAATGGATCAACAGCAGTTCACTGCTGAGATCGTTCTTATCACCACGCTGAATTTGCTTCACAACAAAGAGCAATTGAAAGGTCTGAGCTGAGGGCTAAACCTTGTACTGTTAGCTGAGATTCTTCATTTTCTTTCTGAGACTCAGATACTGGCATTCTGTGGGACAAAACTGATAGACCAACAAGGTACGCCAACACCTGTCACACACACTAATGGTTTGACCCCTTTCCTTTTCAGTACTTCCTATAGGAACAGGTTATCTCCATGAGACTATGACATCCACTTTGGAAATGACACCTCTGAATGCAGGTGTTTTTTTCAAAAATTAATTTACAGCATCAGTAATATATATTGCCCTGGACTCTAATGTCACTCCCATAAATGCCATTTTTTCTCACAGCAGTACTGTGTTTCCGCAAAGACCACAGTATTGAGATATGAGTGGGCAAGCAAAAGTAATAAGACACTTGCTCGTTCCTAATAAAAAGTCACTTATCTCGTGAAAATACAGCTCAGCATTATGATATTGCTTTAGATATGAGACCACCTGGGTGTTGATCCAAATGGAGCATTCTTTGTAGCTGATAGAGAACAGATATCATTTTGTCTCTTTTCTCCTAGCGATAAGAAATTGTGTAAATAGTAGATCTTCAGTTATCAATCATGCAGTACTTTCTCTCTGAACGATGCTTTTACATGTGATGATTGCTCAGTGGGAATACAGTGTAAAAGAGATTTAAATGCTTTGCTGTGCCAGTTGTAAGACCTCTGAAAGTACAGTTTGTCAGAAAATGCAAATCTTAACAAATGGAAGAGGAAGGAAAGGAACAGACAAGCCATGATTGCTGTGGAAAATTAAATCCAAGGGCAAAAGAGATAAATATTAATGTTTATGACAAAAGTTAGAAAGAAAATCAGATTGTTCTTGCAATTCTGAAATGTGCTAAGGTTGTCTTAATATTTATTGTTAAAAATTGTTTTGTAAATATCCATGGTATTATGATGAAAGGTCATCTAAACTGGCTGTGTGTTGGGAAATGAATGAGGCCTTATATGCTCATTAAATGCAGGGAGAGGGAAATACAGAGGTTAGCTTATGGTTCTCATTTGACATGGTGCAAGGTATCATAGAATTAAACAATTCACTACAATCCAGTGCAGTTAATCTCCTCATAAAATTATTATTCAACACTTGTATTTACAGCATCTTCACCTAAGCAGGTTTTCAGCCTTGTTTGAACCAAGCAAGTGTTAACATAATTATTTTATTTTGTTTTTTTTGTCAGTGCCACATTTTTCATTGTTGAATGTTTCCTCACAGTCAGAGAACTCTTCATGCAATATAATTGGAGAGCAACTGAAACCTCTCTATCTCCACACACATCAAGGAAGCCATTGTACAGCTATGACTGTAATTTTCACTTTTTTTTTTTTCCCAAAGGCTACCGAGCAATCTACTCCCTTTTTTAGGTGGGAGGATCTTGGGTCAAGACTTCTTTCCCTTTTCTTGAGAAAGCTAGGGTTCTTCTTACCCTTCCTAGAGGAAATTTCCAGAGGGGTAGCTGTCTTAGTCTGTATACAGCAAAAAGAACATGTGGATTGGAGCCCACAAAAGCTTATGTCCGAAGAAGTCTGTTAACCTGTAAGGTGCCCCAGGACTCTTGTTGTTTTTCCTAGAGAAAAAGGGACATGGCAATTCTTCTCTTTCCACTGAGAGATCAGGGTGGATTGCTACTAGCTTGCAGCTCTAATCACCCCTGTGTCCTATCTAGTGCATGTTCAAGAAGGAAAAAAATATGGTCTCTGGACCTGCATAGGCACTAAATAGATACCTAATTTTCACATTATGTATGTGACCATTTCAACATATATATGTTTCTAGGAAACAGTCTGTTTAAGGCACTGGGCCAGGATTCAAGAGATTGAGGTTAAGTTTCCAGCTGTTCCACAGCCTCCTCTTCCCACTAAACATCCATTACTCCTCTGTAAAACTAGGTACTTTCTTCTTCTAGCTTATGTAGTTAGACTGTAGACTTTACAGAGCAGGGATTGTTTGTATAGTGCCTAGTTCAATAGAGCTCCAATCTCATTTAGGATTTCTATGAGCTGTTACAGTATAAATAATAATAATAATGACAAGGTGTCTGTGGATTCTGGTTATGTTTGTACGGACCTATGGTGCTAGAAAAGCATAGAAAAGAGAGGAATACGTATAATCCATGGGGATTAGAGCCCCAAAACACAGATATGTATATTTTATTTTGGGGCTCTTTGCTACACTGGTTCTGGAATTAATTCACACATTGATTGTTTTATGTATGCTTTTTGATTCTGCACAGTGTCAGAAAACATACTGAAAACTCTTAACACCTTTTAAAACTCGATTAGCTTCTGATGCAATAACAGAGATTGGTCCAATAAAGTAGAACGAAAATCCGCTTGTGAGCCTTTTTGCTGAAGTATATTAAAAAAAAGTCTGTTATTTGAGCTTACCTTATAAAATGTTTACATGCAATTAAATAATACTAGCATCTCCTGTGTAAACTAGACAGACTGTGATGTTCCCTGTATCCTAAAGAGCACTAACACTTGAGGCAAAAAAAAAAAAAGTATCTTCATATAGCAAATCAAATGCTTTGCTACTAAAAGTGGAATTATAAAAATGAAGGGATACGATCTGTGCGTAATTAGTTGGTCTGCACACACATTGCACTGTAAATAGAACAGTGTAAAGAAATGTCAACACTCATTACATCCTAGGATTATAAAGGGAGTGGAGGTTGGGGTGGGAGAGAAGGTTGTTGCCTTGCAAGAAGTCTGAGTAGCATTTTTCAAGCATGTCAGTTTTGTAGTGATGCATTTCCCAAGGAAATTTACAGCGTATGTAAAAACAAACTGCCCACAAAGAGGTATATATGAATGCTACTCTTTTTTCAAGATGGTGTCCAGAACTGTTTGTCTGCCTAAATATAAAATGCAATGAGCCAGCTTCAGCTGTGATGTGTAAGATGGTGTAAACTGAATTATTTACATCCATTTACTGATGTGTAAGTGTAAGGAAATCTAAGCCGCCATAAGGAGCCAGGAGAAATGTAAGATTGAGAGACTTTAAAATGAAGTAGGGAGTTGTCATCTTCAATTTACACGTTCTTGCACCTTCCTGTTTGTTTCTTTCCTTGTTGCATTCTTCTCTCTCTGGACCTTTGGCAGGTATGTTCTGCCAGCTTTCTACTTTTGGAAACTGTCTAGTTTTCAATTGTGTAAGACAATGGTGTCTTTCTGAACAATCCCATTTTAATGAGGAATAAAGTTTCTGACTTTGGTGATCTGTGGAAATCAGCTTTACCTTAAGGGTAAATTTTTGTTTTTTTCCTCTCTCTGAGCTCTGGAGTGGGGTAGGAAGAAAAAGCTGGAAGTGACCAAGAAGACATGACCTGAGCCATTCTACCTGCTCCAAAGTCATCCTTAGGCTGTAGAGTTGGAACCAAGATCGTGGAATGATGTAGATTGTTGACGCTTACTGCAGTATAAGAGAGAGAGAAGCCAGAGTGTCATTTTATATAATAAACACATTTATGTTTTTACTTGAAGTGCCTTTTAAAATTAGTTGTGTCATCATGTACCAGTTATTGTAAAAAATCTCCCCTTACCAAAACCTGCACTGGTTCCTGTAAACTCTGATCCAGGCTGATTCCTGAGCTGAGGTATGGTGGCTGCTGTCAAAATGTGATTATTGCTAATCAGTCCCCCATACACAGTGGCATCCAAGCTTAAAATAATTTCCCCCTTGTAGTCAGGAAATGGATGCTTTAATGACAAAAGTTGACTGTCATTTGTATGACTTCTGCCTGCTGTAGCAGACATGTGGGAAGCAGGCCAATTTTACAGGTATCTGCTAATGTGGTTTTGGTTTGATACAGTCACATAGCTCCATTATGGCTTTTTCTACAGCTGTGTTTATTTTGTCTTGTTTTGTTTTAATCAGTGAACGAGGAACCAAAGGGTTGCCACCACCCTCCACCCAGCAGCAATGACAAAAAGAGAGAGGAAACCAAAATAAATACATGCAGCAGTGTCTGCAGTCTGCCTTTCATCTTACCCTGAGGCTGCAGTGCTTCTCTTCTGTCAGCTGGTGGTGCTGTGTGAGGGTATAAATTAGCAACACAAGCACCCCTGCCTTCCAAAATGGTGCTTTCCAAGAGGAATGTGGTGGTGCTGGGTTCCTAGAGCAGGAGAGCAATAGCCCTGTAAGGTAAAAGCCCTAGGCATCTAATTTCAGGACAGTGGGAAAGAGCCCTGTGCCCAGCTTTCATCTCAGCATTTTGTATTAAGCATATATTTGGGTGGATTTTCAGCATCACAGTGAGCAGATGTTTTCCCCAGCACTGGTTTCTGGTGGCCTACAAGCCTGGGAGGGGTGTGCTTGGTCACCTAGACCAACTGGCTGGCTGTGAGCCATGACTGGCTGCAGTAAGTGCCCCCCAGGTGTGAATGTGGGGTTGATCCCCACCTAGCAGTCATGAGGGTTCTCCACCAGCTTTTGGTCTGGCTCTTTTACACCAGTGCTTGGGGAGGGGAGGGAGAGCTTCCTCAGGCTGGATGATATCTCTGTGCAGGTCAAGGTAGGGTTTTGTTCCTACTCTTCACAGAGAGTGAATATGGTGCCTTTACCAAAGTACAGCTTGCTGCTATTCTGCAATACACAGCTGTTAGCTTTAGCCTTCTTTTTCATCTCTGCTTCTTGTACTCCAGCAGTCTCTTTCACAGTGGCACAGATACCAACCAGAAGAGCAGGCTACCAGGACAGCAGGGAAGGCATTAAAATAATGAGCCTTTCAGAGCCTGCTAAAGGGTTCCCTTTCCTAAACTCATGTTATGGAAGGTCACGTACTGCCCTTATTTGGCATGGAAACTCTCGCTGGTGCCACCAAGAGATGAAAGGGTAGACTGAGGGCAGTATGGTGTAGTTGCTTAAAAGAGAGCATTCTGTTCATTGTCATGAAAATATGCTGACCCTGTTCAATGTGCAGAGAAAAGTGTTTTTGCTGAACTTAACCTCAAAATAGTACTTTACAACGGGAATACCCTGTCTGTTAAAGTTTGGGGGGTATTAAGTAGTAGACTATATTGTGTGGGTTTTGCTGCTCTTAATTTCATGTGACATGTGCCATCATTTCTTTGCCATTCAAAATATCTCTAGCTGAGAAAGGGGGATAAATGAGAGTGGCTTTTTTCCATCTGTGCTAATGCTCGTTCACAAATCAGTTACAAATGCATTGTTTGACTGCCCCTGTCGTCACTACCTGAAATACAGATTAATTGCACTCTGTGACATCAGTGTCCTTTTTAAAACCCTTCTCCAAAAACAGGGTCTAATGCAAGAACAGATCCCTGACTGGTTTAATTTGCTGTGTTTTTTCTATATGTGTGAACATTAAGCAACATCATAAATTAAAGTACAAACCACTAATGAATAATGAGGTGGGAGGGATAATAAGCCCCTAAAGCCTGGTTGTAGGTACATACCAACTTTATATTTAAATATCTAGAGGTGAATCAAACTAGTTTATTTCTGTATACCCATATTCTATCTAAGATCCAAAGGGCTGGCAGTCTTAGTCTAGATCAGTAAAACAAACAAGTTCTGTAGCACTTAAAGACTAACAAATTTATTTATTACATGAGCTTTCATGGGAGAAAAATTCCCCTTTGCAGACATGGTATAAATTTGTTAGTCTTTAAGTGTCACAGAACTCCTTGTTTGCTTTATTCTGTCTGAGGTTTTCATGTGACAAATGTTATCTGTTGGCTAGAGCAGAATCCTGGAGCCCAGGACTCAGGTTCTGTTTCTAGCTTTTCCATTCTTAACTGTTAGGTGCCTCATTTCATACTTCAGAGGGCTGTTGTAAAGCTAATGAAAATGGGCAATCGCTAATATGACACCTTTTTCATCTGAAAACATGAAGCTTATTTTCATGCATACATTGATCAGATCGTACAGCAAAACCCTTTTGTAATAGGTAAGAGACATACAGAAATGGCTTTGTGGCCATATGAAATGCAGCCGTACCTGGTCTGGAATATAGAAACTGTTCAAAAGTCCATAGCAATACTTAAGAGCAGTGCAGGGTAAGAAGTGAAGAATAATAGCACATCCATTTGAAACTGCTGGGGGAGTTTAGCTAGGTAAGATGTATTTACCTCATCTGATATTTGGGCATGACACCAGCAATATAAAATCTCTGAGGGATCGTTAATGGTGGAAAGTGGTCAGGACCTAAGTTTGATAT
This sequence comes from Podocnemis expansa, assembly GCA_007922195.1. Taxonomy (NCBI): domain Eukaryota; kingdom Metazoa; phylum Chordata; order Testudines; family Podocnemididae; genus Podocnemis; species Podocnemis expansa. The sequence continues at coordinate 8,174,645 of ML682036.1, forward strand.
ATTGTACAAAAGTCTGAATCTTCATGCTACTCCCTAAAGCTGTGCTAGGGCTTGCATGCAGCACAGATGCAGAGGGAAGGCCGCTCTTGCTGCTTCAGATTATTCAGTTTTGACCGCTTGCCTTGGTGACAAACAACATGTGGTGGTCTGGCTTAATGTTTCCATGGTGTTCCAGGATTCTCTGATATCAGCTCAGTGCATTGGTTTTTAAGAGGATCTCTTACAGTATTACTTTAGTATGTTCTAACATCTCTTTTTGGCAAAGATTTTGCTGGTTAATTGTTTTTTCAGGTGGTAGTAGTTCTGGAAAAACAGGTTTTTTTAGAGCCTACTTTTGGGTTAAAAAAAATGGCCTCCATGAAATGGCTTGTGTTGGCTTATCTTGGGAAATTGTCTTGATGGTGACGTGTAAGCAGGTAGATTCATCTAATTGCTTCTAACGCAAGTTGCGACAGTGACTGTATTTGTTGTTTTGTAATTATTTCGAGTGGTTTCAGGTAATTGGTGTGAGAATGAAAAGCAATTGCATTTCAGATGACTGATACTTTGTTTTTGATTGAAATTTATCAGACAAGAGAGGCTACAGCAAACTCTTTCTGCTGCCTGAGCACAGGGAGGAAGGGTGAGTAGGGATGGGGATTCATGTCTTACCAAATATTTCAAATAGTATTTTAAACCTTCCAGGACTCCAGCCCCACTTCCCCTGCCCTATTTTCAAGCCTAAATTTACATATTAGAGCACAATTTAGTATTTTGTCAGCACTAGGGCCAAATCTTCCGTGCTCCAGGGCTGCCCTATTGCGTGCCTTTGGTTGTATGACAGCTGTGGATGTTGCAGTAGCTGAGAAATACTGGGGGTGTGGTAACTCACTCAATGTTCCCCTTGGATTGGATGCTCTGGTAAGGAGGAATGGGGATGGAGGTGCCTTGCTGGCTCTGCACCTGGTGGAGAGGCCCCTGTTCTGTGTGTATTTCCTCCTGTGATTTCTTGGGACTAATTTAGCTCAGCCAAGGGGCCACAGCATAGTTAATGAAAAACTTATCTGTGGAACTGTGGAAGGAAAGAAATTGGAGCAATGAATCAATTCTTAGTAACTGGAAATGTAAAATAGGTGACATTATAGAGATGTTGGAGGCCTGTTTGCAGGAAAGTTTGGTCCCATTATATGGGTACAACTCTTAGCAATTTAACTGCGAGTCACAACTAAGCATCGAAGAACAAAACTGGGCCCTTTGCTTGTTTAGCACACTCCTTTATCCATTCAGATTTTGTTCACCTCAGTATTTACTCATCCCTGGAGTGTGAGGTGATGATGCCGGAAGAGGCTCTTTGTGTGACACTGATCTTTGTCTTGAACAATTTGTTATTGAAGAGCTGGGACATCCCGTCAAATCCCTGTATATCCATATGCTGGATATTTGGGCTATTTGCAGAGAAGTTATGGCCAGCTAGTTCATTTCCAGTTTTCTTGAGTTAAATGTCAGATTTAAATAGAAGTAGCATGTTTCTTTTTGGAGGAATTAATTTTAATGTTACTGAGACACACAGACTCTGCTCTTTGGAAAGTTATAAGAATGTATCATTGAGTGGCCTGGTGAATGCCTGCATATGTTTTGACATGTGGATGACATCCATTTTTTAATTCCAGAACATTATCAGCAATTGACATATGATTATAATAACTCAATTCTCCTTAATGCAGTCTGTAAAAACACATTGATTTTTATAGCTCCCCAAACCGATTACATTAATATCTGTGCATAATTAGTTTACACATTACTAAATTACTGACAGATTAAAAGTGAAATAGTGCAGTTCATACTCGGCCGCATAACTGCCAGAAAGGAAATTAATATGGATTCAAATGGTCCTTGGGGAGTTGGGTTGAAATAGCAGAAATCTATAAAGACTGCTTGCATTAAGAAATTTCTATCACCAACATGTTTGTGGTTGATGCTTTGCTAAGTCTGTTAATAGGGTAAAATTTAGAGCAGGAAATGATATTTGAATGATGCTTTTACTGTTACCAGCTCTAGTATGTGTTTATTAAAAAGTAAATTCTTGATTGTAATGTTAAATGGAAATCACATTTGAAGCAAATATGTATTTTTTTTAATAACTTGCCTTTCTAACTGTTAGAAAACTTAGAATGCTTAGAATAACTACTGTTTAAGATGCATTTTAAATGTTGAGGATAGTTTTTCCAGAAGATACAAAGGGCATTTTGTCATCCTGGTTTTACTTTCAAAACAAATCCATGTTAGAAATGGGCCTGGATCAACACCATGGATTTCTACATGCCTGAATACATTCATGCAAATTTCTGACTTTAGAAAGTTTTTTTTGTCTGAACAATATGAATTGGCTGTATTTATAACTCATCAACCATTTGCTGAATTTCCCTCATGCTTTGCAGACTTGTTTTTTATTATCTGTGTACATCTGAGTGTTCAGAACAATCCAGTTTTCCATGCTGAAATTGTGGGGGACATATATAGGGCTTTATAATGGGAACTGGTTGCATTCTTTAAGGCTAGGTTGTGGCAGAATCTGATGAGGCTACACTGGGGAATAAGACAGTGTCATGCCTAGACACATTAGACTGGCATGGAGCATTGCTCTGGGTAAAGGGAGGGAAGAGGGCTGTCTGGCAGGTGATACTCACCACCACAACCTTATTGATGGGAACTGGGAAGGAGGGGTCAGGCATGAAGGACGTGATGAAGGAAGTGTATGCTGTGATCTAGAAAGTACTGCTGCAAATTTATCCCCTCTTGCAGACCACCAGAGGAACTGTGCTTCAAAGGTGTGTTTCCAAGACAAGACGATTCCCAGGGCTACTCCCAGTATGGTATATCTGATGCTGCTGTGCATAAAGTTATATTTACTGTGTAGGAGCACAGACTCCCTTTGACTGATAATTTGGAGTCCTTTTAATTAGTGTGAAAAGAGTGCTATTGATGTATTTCTGTATCACAGTGATAGGTGCTATTGAGCAACCTTTTTTCAATTGCAGATCCCTAAAAATTTTCAAAATTAGGTTTGAATCCCTTTGGAAATCTTAGCCATAATCTGGTCTGCAGACTCCCCAGGGATCTGCAAAGGTTGAAAACCACTGCAATAGAAAACCATAAAATAGAGGAGATTAGGTAATACGTATTTCTACTTATTAAAGTATCTTTGCTTTTGTTGTCTTCATTATTGTATCTTTGTATAACTACGTATTTACAAAACATTGTCAAAAAAGCAATGTGACAAATGAAGAAGGTGGGTTTACACTCTAGTTATTGTGAGCTTACTGTTATGGAAACAGAGTTAAGGTTGTTTGGCTGCAGGTCCTAGCGAATGTCTCTGTTGTGAGAGTTGTTTATGTAACATTAGCTTGTGATTTCCATGAATTTCAGTGTATGAGGTATGTACCCTTGAAACTGCATGATGCAGACTGGATTGTAACAAAATATTTTGTTTGGGGATTTCCTTTGGTTCAATGCAGTCCGTTTTCATTTAATGCTAGACTCCTGCTGTTCTCTGTGGAAAAACTTTGTACTTCGAGGGCTTGAGTGTCACAGCTTTGCCATATCTACTGATTATCATCTTGAGGCTTAAGTTATTTCGTGTTTTTAACATTTCAGGTCTTAGAGTCCTGTGACTTTTGTAAGAATATCAGTTCTCTTACGTAAAAAGGCATTCTTCACTTTCCTGGTCACAGAGGAAAGCTTGAAGATATGACCCAAGCACACTCTGTAGGCCCAGAAACCAATAAAAAAAAATTACTAACTTTTTTTTAAAAAAAAACTTGTGTTTTGAAGCTAATTCATGATGGATTGATCTATGCTGGAGCTATGGTTGGGCTTGGTGATGCTAGTATCAGGTACAGTTTTCTTTCATAGACATCCAAAATTTTCCTTGAACAGATACAATTGCTTTACTGGCTCTCTAGGCAACAGAGATCCCCAGAGTCAATTAGTCCCAGTATTCGTTAGTCAGCTCCCCATCCCCAGTCACTAATTTTTTCCTGTCTGGAGTGCCAACCCAAAGTCAGCAAATGTCCATGACTACGATTCTTCTGAGCTTCTGCTTCCCAGTCACTTCCTTTCTCTAGCTAAGTAGTTCTCAACTGCTGTGTTGGGAGACATTAGTGTGTTGCCACACAGTGGTGTGTTGCAGAGAGCTGGGGAGATGGCTAGATGTGGCTTGGAGTGAGGGGGGGCCGGTGTGTCCCATGGGGTTGTGATATTCAACCAAGTGTATTGTGAGCTGCTAGAGGTTGAGAACCACTGCTCTAGATACTGATGTGTCCTAGTCTGTTTTTCTTTCTCCATAAAGGACTGCAGGAGAGAAGCCCTCACTGAGTCAGGGACCAGAGCATTTCCTGTCTGGCCATTCCAGTAGTAAAAGCTGCTGTTCTTGCCTGTTCTGGATCTCAGACCCGAAACTGGGTATTGTCGGCCATAAGAAATGGCCGTTTAGATATCAAATCTTTAATTGTGGGGAGGCTGAAAATTCAGTCTCTCTGAAGGCCAGATTCTGTCATCCCTAACCTTGATGATTAGTCCCTTAAAGTGCCAGTCAATCCTACAGAAATCAACAGTGCCACTTAAATCACCTAAGGAGAGTGAGGGTAGCAAATCAAGCCCAAAGTGATAGATGAAGGCCCAGCTCATATTGGCAAAGATCAGTGCCCTTTCTTGGAAATTGCCCACTGCATGGAGGTGTACAGGTTGGTGAAAGTTGAGTTCCTGTATGGAAAAAAGGTTGGCTGAGGAAGCCAGTTGGAGAATTTAAAACAGCTAACCTTGAAAGTGTTTTGTTTTCTGCCTTCCAGATTCCCAGAAAAATACTTTTCCTATCTTCTTGAACCACATAGGTGTTCACACAGAATCATTCTTCCAATCAGAGGATAAAGGCTGGTAGAAAACCTGTCTTCCAATGGCAGTCTGGATGTTACCTTGCCCATAGAAGCTGCACTCTTACTCTGTGGTCTGCCGCTTTTAGCTGGCTAGGGTACTCTCCATTCACAACAAAGCAGCAGTCAGAAACCAAATCACCATTGTGCTAGGTGCTGTACAAACATAGAACAAAAAGACCAGCCTTGCCCTCAAAAGCTCAGTCTAAGAAAAGACTCTTTCTCTTTTGGAATATTCTTCTGTCCTGGACTTCAGGAAGGTAGCAGTCTTAAGGACACGCTTAAAGTTAAGCAAGTACTTTAAGTACTGTCATGAATAGTTTAAGCTTGAGTGCAGTCCTGAACTCTGGCCAAAATGGAGACATATCATTAGAGTTGGAAGTCCTAATACAGGTTAACAAAAAGGCTGTGAAATTGTCTTCCCAATAGGAAGCCAGAGAAACTTCTTGCTCAGAATGGGTTACGACTGGGGTTAGAGCTGAGAGGAAAAACTATTACAACTAAGGGGTATAAGTAATAGATACAAACATTTTTAAATAAAAGGGACCTAGTGTAACAAGTTATTACCCAGAAAATATTTTGTTGTTAATATCATTTAGGAACTTGGTCATCTATTCTGTCTTCTTTTCTTCTTGTTATGCTTCAAAGAGCAAATATATTTGGTATTTACAGGTCTTTCTCTTTCGTTTGACTTGAAAAAGCATACATCAGAGATTTTGCCCTCTCTTTGAAAGCTAATCTTCTAAGGCAAGGGAAGGCACAGTTCTAAAAATCAAATTAAATTGCATGGTTTTAGATTGTATTATTTCTGCTGTTACTTAAGAATGGTGAGAGAGTTTTCTGCCTATTAAGAGAGAGCTTGAGGAAAACACTACATCTATCAAAAGTAGTTAATCTATTTAAATTGTTACATGAGCCTTCCATAATTGTTTGTCCATAATGGAGTGACCATGAGGCAGCTTTTAATTGGAGGGCTAGAAAATCTTAAAATGCTGCTGTGTTATGGCTAAGATTTTCACTGGTCGCTAGTGATTTTGGTTGACCTACTTCTGAGTGTGACGTTTGAGACCTGTCGGAGGGGACTGGTATTCAGAAAAGGTTGGCCACCCAGCCTTTGGAACCTACCCCCTTTCTCCTGTGATTTTTATCACAAGCCTTATGATGTTGGGTGCTTTTCTTAAGGGTCACTGATGTACTTTTCTTACCTAATCAGAGAGAGAACCTGGAAAACATGACCTGAGTATATTTCACAGGCTTGGAAACAAAGGAAGAAGAATTCAGAATTTATCTTTTTAAGAAGTCTTATGATTTTTAACCTGATCTCATTTTTGAGGCCTGAGTCATAATATATGAATGCTCAACATTGGCAGTATTGCTTGGTGGATCTCATATAGCACACCCAGGATCACAAACAGGAGTGATATTGCCCTGGAAAAAGACCCGGGGCCCAGGCCTGATTTGCTGTCCAGCCCCGCTGTGGTCCTGGGGCCCCAGGTAGCCCCGATTGGGCTCCTACTGCTGCCAGCCAGCAGCCCAGCCCCAGATCCCTGGCTGGTGATGGAGCCGGGTAAGGCAGCTGCAGCAGCAGGCGGCCCAACTCCACATCCTCTGGCCAGAGACAGAGTTGGGTAAGGCAGCAGTGCCATGGGTGGTCTGACCAGGGATGGGGTTGGATGGGCTGCTGCTGCCATGGAGCACTCAGAGCGTTGGCGCTGGGATTCAGGGCATGTGTCTCCTGTGCCAGGCTCCAGCAATGCCACCAATCACAACTCAAACTTCTGAAATCCTTGACATGTTATTACAGTTATATTATGATGTAAAAATATTCTTTCTCTATATTTTGGACTTTTCTAACACATTCAAGTTTTTCCACTTGTTTGCAAAAATTGTGCATGTTTCCCTTTGTTTTGGCCTCAGTTGCACTTTGGACTAAAAAAGGGTGAATTTGTAATAGCCTACTTCACTAAGATTTTTTGTTTTCAAGCAAATACTAAACTTCCTAATGTGTTCTATAGTGGAGGTGGGGGAGGAGGACAAAATAAAGGTGGTCCAAGGGTCAGCTGGATGGAAAAGCTTTGAATTCATTTTAGGAATTTCATACCTCTCTGTATGAATGGATTACTGGGGCTGCCTGCAAATATTTATACGCTTATAGCCAAAAGTAAATAAGCAATAGGGACAATTGGTTCCTTTTTTCCTTGCTTCATGACTGACACATTGTGAGACTGTTACTTCAAAATTTCCTTGCTGCATTGCGTTGCTTATGTGGTAATAGAAGGCCTGACATTTGTTTTCTTGCATAAATTCACTTAGAAATGTGATTCTGTTTATTTAAATACTTAAATTGCATAAATATGCTCCGAGTAGGATTACGCTTAAAACAGTTTGACAAATAGAAAAATAAGTTTGTAGCCTAAGTCATAAACTGCACACAAACAGCTTCTCTATTAGAGGTTGCTTATTTCAGAATATCAAATTTCCGGAATTAGGGAAAAAATTACATGTTGTAAACTTAATATTTACTATTTCTTAGCAGCATTTCCAGACAAATGCCTAGTTTTCATATTGGTCAGTAAGGCAACATAGCCAGATACCAGTGCATGACATTGCAAATCTTTTGTGGAAATGTCCGTTTCAGTTGTGGGGTGCTGCAGATTAGCTCCTCTAACTGTGCTGAATATGCATTAGCAAGTGGTATAAAAATGCGTAATACAGTTTTAAAGGAGCTAATTAAATACAAATCCAATGAACAGCATAAAAAAATATTTGAATGTTTCCAAGAAAGCTGAAAATCCCACAGACTGTTCCAGTTTCACTAAATCCCTACCCCTCTGAAACCTAGAAATGAATATTCAATATTTTTCCATTTGAGTCTCTTGACATGCTATTGATTCACTTTATTTTCCCAACAATTTTCTGACAGGTTTCCCAAAGTGGATTACTCTTATTCTTTGATATTCATCTTGTGACTGCCTTTGAAAAGCACGTCAAAATTAGAAGTCTAACAAAATGTTCAGTGCAGTTCCAAACGCTGGTGAACAAGGCCTTGTAGTTGGTGCAGTCACTATTGTCCAAATGTGAATATGAAGATTCTAAACAAGTGGAAAATGCAGCCTGCTGAAAGAAGAGTTGAAATGAGATCATTGCATCATGATTTGAGGGGGGGAGTGTGTGTGTGTGTGTGTGTGCGCGCGCGCACATGCATGCCTGTGTGCACATTCTAGATTTGACTAATCTATATGAGGAAAAAGTAGATGTGGGGGAGACCCGTATGGGAAATACAAAATATATGTACATTAATAATTTTGAGTACATGCTTTTTGTATCACCACTCATTAGACAAAAAGAGGAGAGTGAGAATGCAATTTTTTTTTCAAGAAATGACTACTGTAAACAACAAATGCAAGTGATAAGTAATTTAAATGTCAGAATAAAGTATTACTGTGGGAATTACTATAGGTATCTTTCTTGAGAAATCTAGTCTGCTTATAGCTATTCCATTGGCAGAATCTTGGTTCAGATGGCTACTTCTTCAAGTGCATTCACTGTTCAAAGCATTTTCATATTTTTCTACCTTTGTAGCTTAGTCAAAAACAGTTCTGTGTGAATATTCAGTATTTGCTGTTCAGCATTTACTATTCAAGCAATTTTGGTTAGTTGAGATTGGCCAGATGTCACACTGCCGTGTTTATTTGCCTGATCGGATGAGTGTGCAAACAATGCTGTTATAAATGAGATATGTAATTGAAAATTTGATCACAACTTGTTCTAATTAATGTAAGTTTGAAATTCACTTTCAGGAGGTACACAAGCTTGTAGTAAAATCTGACCTCTCAGCTGTTACTGGAAGGGAGAGATTTGAGAATGCTGAAGCAAGCTTATTAGGCCCTGGACCCAGCAATGCAATAAGTAGATGTTTCCCTTGCGGTGCATTAATCACCCAATGGGATGACTAATGTGCTTAGAGCTAGCACACAGTTATGTATGTGCCTAAGTTATCCGGACCAGAGGGCTTAGAACCATAGGGGTATATCTATACTGTGATTAAAAACCCATGGCTGGCCCATGCCGTCTGGCTCTGGTTCAGGCGAAGGAGCTGTTGAATTGCTGTTTAGGTATTGTTTTAGGTATTGGCTGGGTCCTGGACAGTAGGACCTTGCAAGGTTAGACCCTCTCAGGGCTCAGGCTGCAGCCCCAGCCTGCACACTTTAAACCACAGTTTAAAAAAAAAAAAACCAAAAAAAACCCCCTTATCCTGAGCCCTGTGAGTCAGAGCTTGTCCACGTATACAGCACAGCAGTGGGGCCTGACGAAGATGATCCATGCTGATGAGAGAGAGAGAGCTGTCCCATTGGCATAATAAAACCACATCCATGAACCACAGTAACTGTGTCAGTGGGAGAAGCTCTGGGGTTGTCCCCTATGTGCTTACATCAGTATAACTTGTGTCACTCAAGGGGATGGTCTGTTCACACTCCTGGGCAAAATAAGTTACGTCAACATAAGCAGAAGTGGGGACAAAGCCTCAGAGTCAGCTGGCTTGGGGCAGCTGCAGGCACTGTTCCCTCTAAGGCGCGCGGCAGCGCGGCCACGCGCTTAAAAAAATCCTGCCGCGCAGGATTTTCCTGCCCCTGCGCATGGGGCAGTTCAGGGCGGCAGCGTGGCCGAGGGGAGACGCACCGGAGTGCTGTGTCCGGGCATGAGCCTCAGCCCAGCCCCTCGGCCGGAGGAAGGGAGGGTCTGCGGGCTTGGGTCAGCCCTGCCACTCCTCCCTCTCCTCCCCTCCCCTCCCCTCCTCGGAGACTGTGGAGGCTCCGCCTCTTCCAGCCGGGGTCTGGCCGTTCGCATGGCCAGCCCCAGCCTCCAGCTCAGGCTCGTCCTTGCTGGCCAGCACCGTGGCCTCCTGCCCCCCGCCCAGCTCTTTGGCCAGTAAAGAGGGCTGGGAGGGGGAGGGGGTTGGTCAGGCAGCTGGCACAGAAAGCGTTGGGGCAGGGCGGGTGTATGGGGAGGGTGGAGAAGGGGTCAGGATGGTGGGCTTGGGGGGGCTTGAAGAGGTGGCATGAAGATGTGGAGCTGGGGGTGGGGTTTAGGAGGGCTGGAATGGGGGCAGGGAGCTTAGGGAGTCGGAATTGGGGCAATTCTTCAGCTTTTTAAACAAGAGGCATGGCAAAGAGTAAGTGCCATTCATATCCTGAAGTTTGAAACTTCTCAAGTGGGGAAAAAGGGAGTGCATAGTGCCAAAATGTCCCTTCTGTAACTAGATAAAGCTGTGGAGGTGAAAAATCTAAAAATCAGTTGTATATTTCCTGAAAGCTAGTGTGGATGTTACTTAAGTGGAGTGACTGAACAGTGAGAGTGTTTGAGCATGTTAACCCTGTGCTTTCAAAGAACCTGGAAGATGTTTTCTCCAGAATCCTGTAACTCACAACAATTCATTACAAAACAAACAAGGAGTCTTGTGGTACTTAAAGACTAACAAATATATTGATTGCATGAGCTTTCATGGGAGAAAACCCCATTTCATCAGATGCTTTGAAGAACAATTCACAGAAATCTTAGAGATGTAACAGAGATATCAGATAAGTACTTGTTTTAAATATAGTAACAGCCAAAAGACTGGGAATCAAAGGAGCCATGAGATTATTCTCTTCACTATGCACCTTAGTCTGTCCATCAGAAGAAACCATAATGCATTAAAGTGATGTGGTATTTTGGTAGAGATTTTCTCCTAAGTTGAAATGTAGCCCCAAAATGATGGGGCAGGTAAAGATACAAGGGACTGAAAATAGGCTTTTAAGAAATACTGTAGCCTTATCTTAAAGCAGCTAGAAGCCCATTGTTTTGATTTCAGCTGTGTTTAGCATCTTTCTTGTAGCAGCATTTTCCTGAAAAGAGATGCCTGGAATCTCTTTTTGATTTTTAAAATTTCAATAGAATTTACCCCTCTGGGACCATCAAGACATGTTAAATGCTGCCAATTTCCAAAGCGGTAGCCATGTTAGTCCATTCCAGGAAAACAAAACAAAACAAGGAGTCTCCCACGAAAGCTCAGGTGAAAAATAAATCTTAGTCTTTAAGTGCCACACAACTCCTTGTGTATCTTAAATGCTGTCAGTGATAATTAGCTGGCTTCCATGTGAACTGTAACTCTGCATGTAGAACACAGGAGATGAGGGTATTAGGCAGAATTGTGACACCTAGGATCCGGATTGAATGTAACTTTGGTCTTGGGTTGTTTGAAAGCCATGGATTAGTTTCTTTTGATTGTATAGCAATTTGGGTAAATTTTAAATAAATTGGGTGATTTTAGTAATAAAAAACAACTTTAAATAGTTTATATTAATTTTTCATTGGTCTAGATTTTTCAATAATTTTTGTTGCACGAGTTTGCACACAAATTTTATTCAGAAAAAGTTTTGCACATGGGTTGAAAATTTTGCACACAAGCCGCCAAACCTTAGAGGGAACATTGGCTGCAGGTGTCCAGTTGCAGCAGAAATATGCTCCTAGGGCACGTCTACACTGGAAAGTTTTTTTGCAATAAGGAAGCTTAACCCGAAAAAACTTTCCCATGTCCATGGAGCCATTTTGCTTTTCTGAAAAAAAAGCGCTCTGGTGTATTGAAACACCGGAGCACTTTTTTCGAAAAAGCAAAATCTGCTTCTTTCTAAAAAGTGCCTTTTTTTTTTTTTTTTTTTTTTTGAAAGAAGCTTTTTCAGAAAAAAAGCACCCCAGGATTTTGAAATACTGGAGTGCTTTTTTCAGCTAGATTAAACCTAGTCGCCTGCCAGAAAAAAAGTCTTTTTCAAAAAAAGCCATTGCCAGATGTGGCAATGGCTTTTTTTTTTTTTAAAGCCAGCCCATTTTTTCAATTGGTCTGTTTTTTCTGAAAAAGAAAGTCCAGGGACTGCCTTATTTCAAGATGGAGAACTCCTATCTCAAAATAACATTTTTTGAAATGTGTTTTTTGAAAAAACTATTTCAAATTTATTTCAAAATAGTTTTGTTGAAAAAAGCTTTTTTCGAAAAATGTGGAGCAGTGTAGACATAGCCCTAGACAGCAACATTCAGGATTGTTGTAGCCCCAAAAGTTCTGAGAATTTCAAAGCAGTTTTTGCTGAATCCTGAGTCTTGGGCCAGAAGGTTAGGTAGCTCTGTTAGGGCCCTGACTTCCAAAAGCATCTTTACTCTTGCAAGTTTTGTGAATCTAGAGAAACTGTTTTTCAACAATGACCTATGTTTCCAGTTTCCCAAACTGAGACTAATGTGCCTATAGCAAATGATCTTTTAATGGCTTTTTGTTTGTTTGTTTGTTTTTTCAAGGAATCCTTTCCTATTTTAAGGGAACACTACCTTCTTTTTTTTGCTTGTGTTGAGCTGATATGTCCATGTGTTTATTCACTTAACAGATTCACATATTAAACGATGAAAGAATAATATTAAACAGACAAAAGAGAAGCAAAGGTTGGGGTTTTTTTGTGTGTGGCTGGGAATTAAACTCTTTTAATGACTTTGTTTTTCACAGTAATGAATGTGCAGAATTGCAGATTGGAATGATCTGTGTGAGGTCAACAATTTCCCACTACTTGCCTCAATAGTGATTGGGTTTTCAATGCACCTTAATTATTCTACTATGGATGGAGTATTGTACAGTGTTCGCATTAATCAAAATGGATTTAGTGAGGGAATTAAAAATAGTTACCGTCTCAGGCTTGTGATTAAACCTTCCACAGGAAAAGCATATGGCTGTTCAACATATAGGCTGTTTTGAGTTTTGTTCTCTCTCTCTCTTTTAACCATAAGCTCAGGAGTAGGCTAGTTTGAGGGGTGGGGAGGATCCAAATCTCTCTTAGAATTCTGATCCATTTCTACAATTAAATTTGAAAAGGTTTTTTTAATATGTTAGTGTCTGTTGCCACATGATTTCACTTTCATATTCTGTCTGGGACTGGAAATACTGTGAGACTGTTTTCTTGAGATTTCTAACTAAATTATACAGATGTCAGGTATGTGGGTAATTCAGATATCTAACCAGAATCCAAACATCTACTTCCAGAAGTCATCATAGATTTCACCTGAAATACATAGTGTATCACAATAAATATGCTTAGATACTGGTATGGTACCCAAATACCATGATGATAAAAACTTAGCAACCTTTCCTCCCATAATATTCTAATTTACAGAATATTCTAAACCAAACAGTGAATATTTCTGCTATAAACAAACAGCCTTTCATTTAGAAAAGATACTTTTGTTAGTTAGGATTTATGTTGCATTTGACGTTAAATCTCCAGTTGTTTATGGAAGAAATAATATAGCGTTTTGTAATTCTACTTGCAGAGCTTTTAGATTAGTCAATTGAATAACAAATTAACAAAGGAGATTAATTTGGAAACTTCTTTTAAAGAGCATTAAAATGTTTACCCTCAAAAAAAGAATGTAAACACAATATTATGATTGCTCCTCAGATAGAAGGTCCTTCTGATTCAGGGTCAGTTAACTGAAACAATGCTGGTTCCATGCACTGAGAAATGGGAGGTGCATTTAAGCCTGGCTTATATGTGAAGGATAACGTGCTTGGGAATTGAAGGTAATGGCCCATTTACTTTAATTCCATAAGAATCTAGTTTAGGTGACATCCACAAATAACAGTTGCAATTCTGAAGGAAGGAGAAGTTATGGGAAGCTCAGGGTAATTTCAGGTGCTGACTTGCTACAGGTTTCCTTGTCAACTCTTTTGGTTTACAATATTATATGCATATTTTTGTAGAAAATTCTTTTCTCCCATTACTGTGTGGAAAATCTACATGCTTGCACACACAAAAACATCCCCCCAAACCTAGGAACTGTCTGTTTTGGAGAACTAGTGAAATAGCATATGTGCAAAAGCTGTCCTATATTTAATTTAATAAAGTGAAAAACAAAGGACAGTATTTTCTCCAGTCGTCATCCCATCCCATTCTAACAATTATATGCACTCAGCCAGGGAGTGTGGACATACTGTGGCATAACCAATCAAAGCAGCTTGAATTTCATCTATCAAATACAAATGTATTCCTTGCAAACAGCTTATAAAAATTATTCATAGAAATAAATGTATTAATATGTTTGAGAGTTATGATCTGCTTGTGGATGCTTCACTGTCAGAAAAGAAACCAACAGTTCTTTATATAATGACTTTCACATCACAAATACTACAGATATTGGGCTACATCCTGATATTGACCCATATGTGAGCAAGGAATGCCAAAACCTGTTGTTGCCATCTCTGTAATATTTGACAACATCCTGTCTTGAATAGCATGGAAGAGGCAGTGAAGCACCTCTAAAGTAGCTTGACCATGGGGATCTCTTGAGCTAGAGAACATAGTGGGAAGTTTATGCAAATATACACCCCTATTTCCTTCCTGGGTTTGTGATTTGGCATACCTTAGCATTGAGGATGGTGCATGCAACAAACTAGACCTTGTGGAGATGAGGCAGAAGACGGGGTTATAGCACTGTGGACACAGGTGGGGATGGCATGTACATGTGGTGTTCTTCCCTGCCTCCAAGTAGCAGCTGATGTGTTTGGCCCATGTATGCCCTTTAATGTTTTCCACTGACACTGGTACATCATCCTGAAGACTCAAGATGCATGCAGAATTGAGTTGGCTCATTTACTTGCGTCTGAGCTGATAGCTTTTAGCAAAATATAACTCTGAATGCCTCTCTCATCTGTTATGTACAAGAGGCCAAATCCTCTGGCACAAAATAAAGACCCAGCGAAGCTCTGAATTCACTGGGTTATGCATATGATGATCAGGATGTAGGGAACTGTGGTGTCTGGAGTTCCCATAAGTGGGCAAATTCATTGTATTCCATCTCATGTGCATCTGTGTGCATGTGTAAAGCAAGAGCTGCAACAGAGGCTGTGGACTAGTGCGGGTATCGCAACACCGTGGACCTCCCCAGCTCACATCTCTCTTACGTAAATGTGTTTGGAAGAGGATATGGGCCCACTTGTCCTCATTAGGAAAAAAAAGATGCTTAACATATTAGTTGAACCCTTGGTATATTCAAGGTAGTTATAGTTTGTATATTAATGAGTTAATTGCTAATCCTAAAGGGGACAGCCTGTGGCTTAGCTGAGCCAGTAACATTTGTTAAAACTACATCATGTACTTGTCTACACTGATTTTTACACATTGGGTAATGTGTTAAACATACACTTCATTTCCTAGTGTAGCTATGTCTGTAGAATATATGGACAGAACAAACCCTTTTCCTCCCTATTTCACTTGCTGTTAAGCTCTTTAACAAGAGGTGAAGACAACTATATCCTAGAATTGTGATATAACACGAAGGTTGCAGTTTGCAATTTTCTGACACGAATTTCCTCTCTTGGTACCTTTGTATTTCTCTAAGTGTGCCATGTTTATTAATGCTCATGTCAAGATAGAAATCCTTGCAAATACATACCTACATATCTATCTTCTAATTTCTTTCTTTCCTATTAAGGTCAGTTGAAAATGCTCAAGGTTAATGAGATAATTAATTTAGCACAAGATTCATAGATTGTTCTTTACCTGTTGACTCCTCCAGTAGCATGCCTGTGCCTTTCATAGGTCATTATGCTCATTAGTTATTCGAGAGCTATTCACAATATGTCAGTAATTTTGTGTACAAAACTAAAAATGGGCAAGAACATTTTTAAAAATGTCCTTGTTGCTCTCCATGGAAAGCTTCCCCCATAGTGCCTCGTGCTGGATTTGCTTTCAGAATCCTCATTTATGTTCAGGAAAATGTTTTTAAAAGACAAACTGTTCATAACCCATGATTCTGCAGAAAACCAATGGACATACATCATCATTTGGATCCAACATAATATGAATGGAACCATTATGGCTCTTATTTTTATGGTGTAGGAATTTTTCAGCATTTTGACAAAGATGACCTTGTGCTGGGGTAAAACTTAGAGGGAGAGAATGAATGCTTTGAGGTACTACTTCAAATGGTTATATCTTGTAATACATCTATTCTAAAAGTCTCATTTAGGGTCTGATTAGTAAGGTCCTTTTAAGCAATTAAGTCACTGTGAGCATATGAGTAGTTGCATTGATTTCAATATGCCTGCTAACCAGCTTATAAAGTTGCTGAATTGGAGCCATAGTGACCTTTGTGGAAGAAAGTTGAAGTCCTCTACTGCTGAATGCTGCAAATATGGCTCTCAGGCAATTAAATACATTTCATGAATGTCGAATAAAAATTGAAGGCACTAACAGTCACCAAACAAAGCTCTGAGATCAGTGTGCAACCTGAGTGATTTTCAATAGAGTCAGACGTGTACTAAACTACAGGGTTCAGAATTTGGCCCATAGTGTTCTGCTGTGCAACAAAACTGTCAAGGTGAGATGATTGCTCTAGATATTCATACATATTTATTTTTCTTTTATAAAGAATGGCCATTTTTTCAATCTTAAATTCATTCGATGACAGAAACAAGGATGCAAAATGCCTATGAAAGTATATAGTATGGGTATCCATTGTAATATGCTGCATCAAAGCCATCATGCAAAATGGTAGCCACTCTTGCCTAAAGCAAGTTAATTAGTTAAGTGGAAGGGTGCAGAAGAGTGAGTGCTACAAACACAATAATAAGGGATTATCGAATGGGAAATAATCTGTTAAATTAGTTGTATCTGGGTTTCCTCCTGCAGTCCTCAAGACTGTAAATAGTGCATATCACAGAGCAAGGCTGTAAATAGTGTAGATCATAAGGTAGGCCAGCCTTCTCAGCAACACAGTGACTGTCCTGAAAATTATGTCCCTGATTGAATAGTCAGGCCAGTGTTGGTCTATGAGAGGAGAAAAACTTGTATTAAAACCCTTTACTGCTCAGCTAAAGCTGTTTTTTCCACAGGTACTTGGTCTTAGCCTAACATTGTCCCGTCTATGCCAGTGGAAGTTTGACCACTGATTTCAAAGGCGGCACCAGTTAAACATCTGGTGCATGCAGTGGGGGCGGAATTAAGCCAATGCTGAATGCTTCTAAATCTCACCCCAGTGACTATTTAAGCTATGAGGAGTCTGCATAGGATTTATGGCTAGTGAAGTTATTTCATCTTTAAACTTAAAATGACTCTTTTCACTTGGAATAGAGGGAACGAGTTCAAGAGGAAGAGGGCCTGGAGGTTCATCCTGCTGATTTATTTTTAACTGTAACTTGTTGAAAATTTTTAATATACACAACTTTGGGAAGTACAGTCAAAATTTAAAAGTTGAATGAAAAAAGTCAACTTTTGTTTGAAACTTCTTCATATTTTTCCACAAACTATAATTTCTTTTTATTTTATTACTCATTTTGTAAGGCAGACGTTTACATGGTGCGCACACGAGAGAGAGCAGAATTTATTCAGTTTTCCTTTGCCTCTGTGTCCAGTAACATTGTGGGTGATGCTTTTTTAATGATATTGACTCGAGTCTCAGAATTTGCATTTGTTACTGCATTAGAACATTACATGCAAATCAAGGTACTGAATCTGTAACTTTATTGGATTTGCATTCACAGCATACATGCATGACATGGATCTTTTGTTGTAGGCAAACCCCCTCAACTGCATGCCCAAATGGTTGTACTTACAATTTTGCATATGAGTCACTTTTTCAACATGGGTCCTAAGTATGGTAAAGAAATTCTTATTCATGTTTTTTCCTGGTTGACATCTGCAACAAGAATTGTCTGTGAATTCAAATCATTACAGGATGCCTTCGGAGCTTTTCAAGCATAAGAGATTGTTTCTGTATGTGGTCATTTTTTGATGCTTGTGGAGTTAATTTTCGTACCAGTATTTTTAATCTTTTTGCAAAATAATGTTCAGAATCTAATGAACAGGTGTATCATCTTTCTTACATACAGACCTTCAGCAGTTGCTAAGCTTTTCAAATAATTCTGTTTTTTAATGGCTTTGATTATAGTAGTATTGGAAAGTGAAGCTTTTTCTAAACTTGCTTAGCTAGCCATGCTTTTTTGGGAGATATTTTTATTTTGTTTTAAGAGAGCACTATAAACATTCATGGTATCTTCCAAACTTGACTAGCTCCTGCCCCACAGAACTTACACAGCAGGGGCCTGATCCAAAGTGCAAGTCAGCATAAAAACTCCTGTCCTATTTATCTGAAGTTTCAAGATCTCTCTTGATCAAACTCTTATTACCTTCAGATAGCTGATTCAGTTTGAAACCATGGTGGTGACTTGTTGCTATTCACAAATAACATCCTGTTGTATGAAAATCTGATGAAAGGTGAGCAGATGTAATATCTGTTACTTCTTCATTAATTTATGGCAATGCAGGAGAAACTGAGCCTAATCCTAAAATGTGCTTGCTGGGCATCCACAACTGCAAACTGGGAGTTCTCAAGATTAGATCTGTTGCATTTACAGCACAAATACTTTTTTTAAGATGATTTTTTAAATCTTTATCTGTTCCTAAAAACAAAATGGACTGCCACAGTAGGAAATATGTCCAAACAACTATTTTTTAAAATCAGAGTTCAGGATGCCTAGATCTTGTATTGCTGGTCCCTGGAGTTAGGAACAGGTTGTCAGATATTGTTTTTGATTGTTGTCACAACAAGACTGTCAGTGTTCCCTTTTATATTAAATCTCCATCATTCCTTCAATTTTTGTGTTATTAGTCTAGAACAGGGTTAAAATAATAAGCCATTTATAGTTGCACCATGCATTGGTCCTGTACAGGTACTGTGGTGATGCAGATTTTCCCTCCTGTGCTGCAGTTAATGGTATGCATCACCGTGAGAGATCACTTAGGGTTACCTTTTGTTCTGTAAAACAGTGAGTTCTGCTGATGCATGCCGATGCAACAGAGCATACAAACTTTCTTGCCACATCACATTGTCTGAGGAAACTACATGTCACCACAGTGACAAATAAAATTATACTTAATAACTACCAACCACTGAGAGTCACTAAAGTTAAAAGGAAAGAGACAGTTATATGCTATAATTTGAAATAGAATTAAACCTCACCAAATTAAACTTCGTAGAAATATTTACTTAGGAGAGATTATCCTAAACTCAAGTCCCTTTTTGCTATTGCATGTGTTGGTGCCAGTTAATATCACCAATGAAGCTAATTACAAAACTCCTATCGGTGATGGAGGATCAGGCCCTTTAGGTGACTTTTTTGGCTTTACTACTGTGTTTGCTCTTTTCTTGTTCACAGGAGCAATAATCAAGATAACTAATCTCATGACTCACATATGTATATGGTACTTGCTAGTTAACAATGCATAGCACTTCCAGTATATAGAACTTTACTGACTGCAACTATAGCATCCTTGTGAGACAGGCAGATAAGAAAGATGGATTGATTCACAGTTTTATAAATAAGGAAACTGAGGTTAATGGTTGCATTGTTTTCTTTGTAGTTACACCCATTCGAAAATGGAGTCATAAAATTAATTTAATTGATGCTACTTCACAGGGGTGTGCGTATGCATGTGTAAATTAAAAAAAGACTTGGGACCCTATTCTGCATCTTTACTTGAGTCGAGTAACACTTAGTCATGTGACCAATCCTACTGACATTGCAGAATTTGGCTTTTAATTTTTACCCCAAGCCTGCTACTGCAATTTACTGTGTGTATAAAAACCCTCAACTATTTGGGGACTGGAAAAGTGCTGTGCTTTTTTTTTTTTTTTTTGTTGGCGAGGGTGTGTAAATTGCATGTTTCCCTTTTAATGCCTTTTTTATTATTATTAATCAGCAAACAAAATACAGTTTTAACACTTAAAAGGAGAGAGAGGTATCAGTGTCCTTTTAAATAGCAGCAATAAAGAGAATTAAGATTTCTATTTAAACAGCTAGTGAAAACCAATAATTCAAACATCTCAAAGTGTTTTTGAGGCTGTCTTAGCTACTGTAGCCCTCTAATGGTACTACTGAAAACACTTTGATTTGCTGTTACAGTGTGACCTGTTCTCGTGACTTACACTTCTCTGCACTTATTTCTTCCCATTCTGTAAGCTCCCCCATCTTCAAAGCATATGATGAAATGGGATTTTCTCCCACAAAAGCTCATGCAATAAATAAATTTGTTAGTCTTTAAGTGCCACAGGACTCCTTGCTTGGTTTTACTGAAAATACTGTTTGCTTACTCTTTCCATGTGTTCCAGGGGGAGTCATGTTAGTCTAGTTCAGCAAAATAAACAAGAAGTCCTGTGGCATTTTTAAAGACCAAATGTATTTATCACATCAGCTTGCATGGCTGTAATCTTTCCATACAAAGCATTGACAAAATGAAAATGGATTCTTTGCCTCTTGTTTCATTATATATATATAAGTTTTTCCTTACTGTTTTTTACTATGTGAAACAAATAGAAACCTAAAATAATGCTGTCCTTTTCCTTGAGAAATGATTCACTCTTTCAGTAATGATTAAGTTAAGACATAGCTGCTTGTATTTGTCTATTGATTAAGCTCTCCCTTGACCAACCCACACCCATAAAGATATATGTAGACTAGAGCAAGAATATAGTGCTTGAGAGACGATTTCAAAGCAGCTCTTCTGTGGACCGTTAAGAAGGAAAGCCACCTTCCTTATTTCTTAGAATAAGGCCCTAGTGCTCAGATTATGTCTTTACATGATTTTCAAATGTAATTTCCACACACATTTTACAGTGTTCTCTCTCTCTCTTTAGATAACAAATTTGTGCAGTGTTGTAGAAACCCTGGTGACCTGAGGTGAGTAGAGTGCCTTCTTTTTGTGTTTTGGATAGATTTCAGAAGCACTGATTCTAGTTTCCTCACCATGTAATGTCCAAAGCCATTGTTCCAGCCAGTAGATGGTGCTGTGCCGCATGCTATGAGTCGACATATCAAACTGAGTATTATTGAACCAGAAAGCTGCTAAAAGTTTCTAGTGCAATGCCTGACTGCTGAAACAAATGTTTGTTGAATTAAGTAGTGATTTCCTTTAGACTGAGACACTATTTTACTGGCTATGTTTTCAGTCTTTAGATGTTCACATATGCCATATATAGCTTTTTCTTGTGGAATAAGGGGTATCCAACCATACTTAAACCAACTGTAACTGTTCATGTCACTTAGTAAAGGTCTGAATTTTCTTATAGATAACTCATAAAACTTTCATATTAAAAGCTAAAATGGTTTAGAAGACAAAGAAATGCTGAGAACTGTAAGTAAAAACAGCAGCTAAGCTTTTACTTAAGAAATACAAAGGAGGGAGTGATTTTTCTGTTAACAACCCTAGCTGTGTGAATAGCACAGAGCAGTTAAAATATCCAATTGTATAATTAGCCAGGGGGTAAAGATGGTAAGTGGAAACTGATCTGATGATAGCTAGATACATCTTTTAGGGACGTACTGTGTTGAGAAATGAAATGACTTTGCATTCGTGGTTACTTTGTGGTATTTTTGTATATTGCCCAGAACCTCGGGGGGGGGGGGGGTCTCTTTTTACTTGCGTTTTGTTTTTGTTTTTTTGCAAAAGGGTTAAGCAGAAATTCTGATGCAAGAATTAAATGTGGAGCCCTTGAACTGTAAATAAGATTGTTCCAAGGTTTTGATTTGCTGTATTAGTCAGTGACAAGTACTACATTTTTAATGCATGCCATATGATTAGTCTTCCCAACATAAACAAGCAGTAGTCTGTATGAATCTCTAGCAACTGGTTAGAGTTGTATGTATGCAGCTTTGTTTCTGATAATTGATTCAAGTTCAACATAAATAAAAACAGTGTATATTAAATAGACCCAAGAAGGATAAATATCTAATTGCCATAATCTGTAGCTAGAATTGAATGAATGTAAACATGCTAACCATATAATACAATTCTTCGGAACACAGAGGCTAGCTGGACAATGATGATTAGTTAAGTGTCTGCGTTTGTGTTTTGTCTGTAAATCTTTTCCTTTCCAAAAATGGACACTATCATTTTTAAAAGCTTCTTTCAATTTCACTAAGGTGGATGTACCTTTTAACATTAAATAGCATGTTAAGGTATACAGGAAGTTTTGCAGCACTATATTGAACCATATCTTGCAAAACAATGGCTGTTTATTTGCGGGGGGGCTCTTAAAATTGAATTTTGTTTTGGTGTCCAGATATGGAAGCTGTTTTGTAAATCATATTATATTCTAATTTTATTATTAAACAGCCTATTTTATTATATATAGCATGTACTGTATAGGTATAGTATTTTACATGTATATATTAGAATAGCTGTATTACTGTAAAAATTCATTGTACTTTTAACCATAAATTATAACTGTGGATATTTATATTCTTATAATGCATGAAATAGGCCCTTGCAAGACCAGAAGTTTTCTTAATCTTGATGCTTTGTAGACAAACTAGAGAGCTCTGAATTGGAAATATTGAGATGAAATAGTGTAGCAGAATACATTCTTGAGAATGTACCTTACTTTTTGGTATAGTACAGTTTACTTTGAGATAAATCTTTAGTCCATTTCTGAAGAACAAACCTATTTTATCTAAACAATTACATTAATTACACAGAAACACTCACCTTTTTTACTTATAATAAAGCTGAGGTTGACATGAAGCTTTTGCTTAACAGGAAATGAAGATTTTAAAATAACTGTTTTGGCTATAACACAAATATATTATTATCTGTTAGAAAAATGGTTCTCTGTGATCAGTTGGAATCAAACAAAAATGGTATGCGATGTTGTATTAGAGTACATACTTTTATTATATTAATAATACAGAACAGAAATATTGATTTACAGACAGCTTAATACAGTGTCATTTTTCAGTATTAACTTGTTGAGTGTGCATGGCTTAATTCATATCTTATGGGAAAGACAGTGAGACATCTCAGCATATCTTTCTTTGACTACGTCACTTCTTATTCAAGCAGTTCAAAACTTAAAGCTATATGTGAAATCACTTTGCCAAAAAGTTGTTGTAGCAGTGAAACTTTTGATGAATATTACTGAAGGAAGGAAAATATTAGCATCAGTTTTAAATAAACCATGTAACTTTGTATTTCTTCAATAATCCAGTTCATTTTTCTGATAAACACATTTTTTTAAAAAGAGGAGTTACATAAAGTCCAGCTATGATATCAATGGGTGAAAAGGGTTACCTAAGAGAGAGAAATTACATTTTCAGGTAATGTTTGTATCAGTGTAAATCAAACCCATATTTAGATGTTGAAAAATTTTGGAAGTCATCAGTACTGCTGAAATATTTTCAATGGGAGGAAATATCCAATTGATGTTTCCAAAAATAAAATGAAAAAAATTGTATTTAGAGAGCATGAAGTTGCATTGCATTGTATTCAAATATTTAAGATATTTACTTAAAACTTCTCTTTTAGGACAAAGAAACTTAATTTTGTAAAATACTGTATAATAAAACAAAATATTTCCTCACATCTTTAAAGGAGTAATGTTGCACTAATATGTATATTTATCTTCTTGGAAAATTAAATTATTATGCCTTGTAATAAATGATGATGATTTTTTTACCTATAAATGTAAAGTTCCTATTTAACATTCTGAAAATGAGTATTTAAATGACTAACCCACATGTCCTTGAACTCATTGCTTTACTTCACTTCCTCTCACTTCATCATTTAATTTGTATGGTTTCCAAATCGTAGTGATTATCATCTATTAGTACCCCTGGTGACAGAGGGCAGGGCACTGTTGTATCAGAGTTAATAAAGCAGAAACACAAGCCTAATTACTATGGGAGATAAGCCATGCTGGCAAGATTTACCTTCCACAAGGTCTATATGTGGTTAATTCTTTCAAATAAATAAACCCACATGGAAAAATGCTGGTTGGTGGGTGGAAAATGCTCTCCATGAACATTATAAAACCCCAAAACTGTAGTGTATATGGTGTGTGTGTGTCTATATATAGATATAGATATAGATATATAATATAATATAATATAATTAAATTAGTGAAATAAATTGTAGGTGTTTGATAATATTTCAAGTCTTTGGCCACCTATGGAAATGTGTCTGTTTTGTGTTTCCAAATGGTTATGTAAGAATTAAAGTATGCTCACTTTCAGATAGTCTGTTTATATGCATAGATGCAGATATACATTGTATCTAGTGCATAGCTCTGACATATGCATAATATTTACTTTGTAAAGTATATGGTGTGGTAGAACTTTGGAAGTAGTCTAAAGACCAGTTTAATAAACTGTATTAGTTCAAGGTCATCTTGAACAATGACTAGCATTTTCTGATAGTTATATATTTTGCCAATAGAAAAAATGCTGTTGCTGTTTTTCAGATATTCTATCAGTATTTCATATTTCTTATCAATGCTGAGGTTACACATCTGTATGATGACTCAGATACACAAAGTTGGCATTTGAATTTAATAATGGAAAAATCTGAGTTGTAATGACTGTAAAGACAAGGTTCAGTTAAAAGATTTAAATATAGAAGTGACTTATGTATATATTTTTTAAATAAAATTAATTGTTATACATAGCCAGAAAAGTGTATATATTTCACTCTCTAATCTATTTGTGTGGGTATTTAATATGTCTGGAAAGTTTTAAGTCGGTGTCTGAATGTTATTTGTTACGATGATTTGTTATGAAAAGTTTAAGCCTTTATTAACGTGGAAGAAATATATCTAATTCTTGTGCTGCAAAATGGAAAAACTACTCTTAGTTCGTTTTGGACGTTATATAAAAAGTCTTATTGATTGAATGTATTTTAATTTTAATTTAAGCTTTATGATTCAATCTGTGTCTATTTTTAATTTAAGTGGATTACATTCTTTAGAGATCCTTTTACTGTAGTGACTTGGATGTACCATATTATTAGGTACTATGAGTTCAGCTTCTACAAATCTGTTAATACATAAAACCATAAGAAGCCTCTTATGTTCAAACCAAGTTAGAGTGAAGACATCAGATTAATATTTGATCATGTAGAAGTGCCCTTAATCAGATTTACTTATTTCTCAACAGAGTGTTTCTGCAATTATCATAATTGTTGTGCTAAATATGTTTGTCTTTATATCTGGCTTTGGGCATAATCTTCCCTCTCGAAACCCTCTCATTGTGGGACTCAGATTCCTGTACGAAACCCAATTAATATTAAGATGACAGTCCCTGATGAGTTCCTAAGGAGCCAGCAGCTGAGCAGACTCTGTAACATTTTAAGTACAGACTACTTGAATGATCAAGAGCATCTGAGGGAGACATACAATTCAATAATCCCTTTCTCAGGAAAGTCAAGAGTCCTGTGAGATAAGAGTGAAATCAAAGGAACACATCAGAAAGAAAATGACTGGTATAGTCTTGTAGTGTCTCTATTAAAATGCAAAAGTTATGGATTTTTTTTAGGGGTGATGGGAACCTTTTCTGTTTTATTGATTTCTTTTTATAGTTTGATGATTTCGCTAAGATTATCTTAAAAGCTTAAAGAAAAAAGAGGCTTCATCAAAAGGCATCTTACATGACAGGAACATACATAGTTTTTGTTTCCATTATGTTACAAAAGAAGTGTACTATACAGATAAGGAGAACACTCAGCTCAGGAAAATTTTACTGAATCATTTTCTGGGATATTTAACTTGCACATCACATGCATATGATTATGGCTGTTAATTGCATTTTTATTATTCTGGTGATGCATGAATGAATGATACAGTTCACAATTTAATTGCATTAAGAGAAATGGTCCTAGAAAAGGTAAATGAAGGCCCAGAGAGGAAACAAATTTTCTAGCAACATTATTTCATCTTGTTTAGCTTTACTTTTGCAAAATAGATGCACACAAATTGTGATACCAGTGCTTTTTAATATCCTTCTTTAATATCAACAACTAAATTTACTGCTGTGTGAAGGTGACATCTAACCCATTGATTTGTAGTCAAAAATTGGTTTCCTGTCACTTTAAAATTGAAGCACTAAGGGGCAGTAAAAACAAGCCTGTCTCTTCTAAATGGAGCTTTGGCTACCTTTTTGCAAGTGTATGTAACATTTAAAAAAACCACTAGAGTGTCTCTAAAATAGTTTATCACAACTTCTGAAATATAACTCCATGAAAGAGGCTTTTTGGATATTTAAATAATCATGTTGTGCCTTAAATTAACAACAACAACAACAAGGTAACCTGATTTAGAGGTACCTTCTTACAGAATCAGCATAATTGAAATGAACTTTTGGTTGTGTATGATTATACAGCTGAATCTGAGAGTTACAGAGGTGAGAAAAATTGAAGACAAAGGTTGGATTTGTGCAATTCTAGAAGGTTAAAGATGTAAAGAATTGTGTTTTGGCACTGTGCCAATGAGTTAAGTAAAAGCTTTTGAATCATCAGGAGAGCAAAGTGTCTTTTCAACATGCTCTGTGCATTTTTCAGTAAAGGTATATTTTTTTAACTTTAGATCTCTTTATTTACCTTTAAATGTGTTTATTCAAATAGACACATAAGGTTATATTTGGAAAATCAATAACACAGTAATGGAATGTAGCACAAGCACTTTCCAAATGCAAATATGTAAAGTATCCATCCCTACTTTCTAGTTCTGTTTGTTATGCATTATGGCAATTTTGTGACTGAAAACATTATGCTGAGAAAAGTATATCATTAAATTTAAGAGGTGTGATGTGTCAAATTAAGCTTTTCTGATCATTATCTCCATACGAGGCTAGACTAAACTATAAATATGTGGAATAAAATGTTTTATTAGTTGTCTTCTAGTCTTCCTGCAAATTAATATTCCAAAGAATCAGAGGAAAAATTGAATACCTAAATCATACATATGTATATGCCATTTGAGCTTTATTATAAAGGCAAAATAACCCCTTACTTGGTTAAAATCCAACTTAAGAGTCAACATACAAAGGTGACTGCTCTGTAATACTAGACATATCTGTATTATGTGGGCATGTTACAGCTCTACCAGAATCTCTCAATAGTAATTATTATGCCAGGCACCCTGTTGGCACAATTACACTAAAGCTCTAATTAGTAGCAGTAAGATTAGAACCCCTACATGTTAAATCTGTAGAAGCAAAGCTGAGTGAAGGATTTAAAACAGTTTCAAAACATTGTATTGTCTTTATTACAGTCTTTATATTTCAGTAAAGAAGGGTTTTCTATAAAATGCACTTAAAATAATCTGGTCCTGTCACTAAAAATAGGAAAGATAAGGTAATTGCAGTCAAACCTTGCTACTCTGCTTCTATCTAGGTGCTTTCTATCTGAAATGACAAATCCAGTGAACTCCAGTGGAAGTTACCTACTTCCTTTCTGTTGGTGAATTGGTGTTTTTTCAACCAAATGAAAGCTTTTTCTTTCATTATCAGTTTCAAGTCAGAAAAGAAAAAAAAAGGTTTGTGTCCATGAGCTTTGTGCCATAGTCATCTTACCATTCCTTGACCATCTTACATCATAAATAACCAGACAGAAGAGCTAGAAGTTGCATCATTAGCAAATCATCATCCTGACCAGTGTCAGTTCTGCTTCTCTCCATTTCTTCAGTTTCTCATGCACTATATTGTAAAACTGAATGAAATACAAACCCCAGCCTTTGCTCTATAGGCAACACGTCAGTGCTGGGATACTTGACTGGGCAACATCTGTCTGCAGGCCTGTTTCCTGAAGTCAGAGGACAGGAGGTGTGGCAAAGTAACACTTTGCAAACATATTGCCAACTCCTTGCTTTCAGTGTCTGGAAAATTATATGCTGACAGCTGTCTTAATAGAAAGAAAAGGCTTTTTGAGTTGTTGTGAAGGATTGTGGTGAGTTGCATTGTGCATAAAATGCTTGCAGGTGATTGGGTCTCATCTAGTTTGGGGAATTACAATGACCAAATAGGTAGTGATCACATTCTTACAGCATAATATGTGTACAATTGTGAGAAAAATCTTTCTCTCCTTCATTGCTTGATCTTAAAAATAATACATTTAATTCATACATAATTATTTAATAAAAGGAAAAGATGTAGATGTTTTTGTCTTCTCCCTATTTTTGATCTATCGTATATCTCATGTTGGAGCAAAATTGTTTTTCAGTCAGCCACACTACTATTTTCTGGGTCCTGTTATATTTCAGGAGTGTGAGATTCTCCACTGGTGTAAATTGAAATAATTCCAAAAAAGGCAATGGAGTTATTGAAATTCACACTAGCTGGAATTCTGTCCCACTGAACCTTTAAATTTTTGCCTGATGCAACAGGGATTTTTTCCATTATGGGGTGAATTCCAGTGGGTAACAGCAAGTGATTGTTTCAAGAAACTCTCCTTACCTCTAAGACAAGTGGAATTTGAGTCCAGGACTGTAGATCTAAAATTAGATCTTTTATGATTTCTCATAATAGTCACTCTACATAATTGTTACTTATGTGTATATAGATATGTATAGAAAGAGGAAAAAATGTAAATCACGTATTCAAATTTAGTTCTATTTTGTTTAAAACAACCACAGTCCCAGATACATATTTTGTTCATTCAGAAGTGATGTTGGCATGTTTAGTGATATAGTAAGGGAAGCAGAAACCTGAACTGTTGGCCAAAAAAAAAAAATGTTGACACACTGAAGTTGAGTATTCTTTGTAGAAGTTTTAATGCCTATAGAATAGATAGTCTCACTTATTGAAGTCAGTGGAAATATTCCCACTGATTCCAGTGAGTTTTGGATTATGCCTGCAGAGGGGAACCATCTGTGCATGGATCATGCCTGCACAAAGGGAGGAGACGAATGTTACGTCAATGGCATCATCCACTCTGTTCCCCTTATGGGTGCTCTGAAGGGCCAGGGATCAGGGGAAATTCAATGCTGGGCTGAGGGGGGAGAGTTCCCAGGAATTTGCTCTTTGCCTCTCCCATGTGGGGTGTCCATTCCCCTCTCCCACATCCAGATGTCATGACTTGTAGTAAATACAGTGGGGGAAGCTTGTGGGAATTTCCTTGGCTCCAAGGGAACATTTCCCAGGATATTCCATGGTAGAAGAGGCCTGAAAGAGACATTGATGTACTTTTGTGCATTGCTCCAAGGCTGCTTCACTGACTTGCTGTGCAATCTACATTATATTGCATTAACTCTGTGACAGGCATTTCAGCTTAGACAACCTTGTTTAATCAGTCTAATAAATAACTCTTTACATAAATGCATAGCTGTTTGAGGGCACGGGAGAAAATCATCAGAGGGCAGCTAAGGTACTGTTTTTTATCTGCACTCATCAGGCTTAGTTTATATACAATCATTCCTTTGCTCTCTGCGTGGTAGATTCAAAAGTCTGCTATCTTTTAGTTTTAATATTTACCCTGATGAAATCTTCAATTCTGTAGTCTCAGCTTTAAGGGAATGGGATCTACAAGTGGAAAAAAAATATGTATTACCTCAAAATAATAATCAGAACAACTGTCTTTGTAAAATCATACTTTTTAAATTTAATGAATTTTAAATTGTAATGGTTCACATTTCTTTCATTGTCAGAACTATTAAATGCATATTAGCATGGTCATTTTTATTTAATGGAAACAAATAACAGTTAATCTTATTGGGAGGTTAAGTGGGTTTACTCTGTAAAGGGCAAATCCCAGATGAATGTTTTCTTTTTTTAAAGAATAGCTTTAGTCACTGACAGATGGTCTCTGTCTGAGTCTCTCTGTAGGCTGATAGTTTCTTTTTACACATTTATGAAAGTTGTAGATATAGATATTCAGTAATATGCTGTTGTATAGGACAAAGAGCAAGCCTGGTGGACTGATAGGATTAGATTTCAGATCAGTGACAGATGGTTGGTTTAGCAAAGGCAGATAAAATTTGAAAGGGAAAAAAACACTTTGCATGTAAAACACAATAAAAGAATGTCAGCGAGAGCCATTTTCTTCCAAGTTGAGGACAACAGCAGGGTAGCACTGGTTTAACTCTGTGAAAAGTTGGGTATCATTGGTACATTCTGATGATTGTGCTCTTTTCTGAGTTTCAAGTCATTCTTGAAAAGTGCTTTGAGATCTTATCTATAAGTGGAAAGAGACATTAAAACAGATGCTCTGATTTAGAATTCTGTTAAATAACTTGCCTCTTGGCCCCACCCAGTCGTACCAGTGTTGTTTTGCACTCTGAAGTTATTTTTAAAATACATTATGTCCATTGGCCTGTATATTCCTACTGTTTAAGACCACATTTTTGCTTACTCCATATGCTACATTTGAAGTTATAACATCATTATAACCTTAGTTAAATAGCCATACAACATATTTAGTAGTAATTTGTCACACTAAAATTATTCATAGGTGTCTTGCTATATTTATGTGCTATGCCATGCTATGTTTTCTGCAGTGCAGTTTGCTAGATTCCATAGATTTACTGTGTCTGCTTTTTTTATGACTGACATAGCAATAACCAGATTGCAAAGATATTTATGTTGTTTGTGGCTTAGCAAGATAATTAAAGGATATAAATTAATCAAGTGCAATTAATTAGAAACTTTATGTTCACAGCAGTCCTCCTTTGCATGTATAATTTATATTTATTGATTTCCTGGCTTTCATTAGCCTATGAGATAACAGCAAAAATGCATTAGAGAAAAAATGTACAATTAGCGTGAGAGTGAACCCTGGCATAATTGATAGATCAGCACATGTTTGGGGCAAATATAAAGCTTTGTTAACTGTCATAAGCAGTTACAATTGATAAGTGGTATTTCACTACATATCTCTCAGCTGATTAATGGCGTTTTTAAAGAGTCCTCTTAATGGGAAGCTGATAGGTTGGTTGAATTTACATTTTAATCAGAGTATTTATGATGGAGGCAGCTCTAAGAAATTCATTGGCACAGTAGAGTGAGGTACTTTTCCTGAGGGATCTAGAGAAAGAGGATACATTTTAACATGGAGACTCACCTTCTCTGTCTTCTGTAGTTGTGCGCGTGGGAAAGGCAAAAACATTCACTAGGTGGAAATGATTTGACAGTGACAAACAACATATGTGGTGAAAGGAAAAATGGCAAAAATCCAATTCCTGCAGTTTCTTCATACTAATTGTAAGGTAAAATATGAATGAAAATGTGGAAATATGGTACATCAAGAACAATAATTGCAAGGCATGCAGGAAAGAAGAGCCGCCTTTTCTACAGAAATGGTTCTCAGCAACTACTTTCAGACCATCTGCGTTTGGGCTGCTGGCCGTTTGCGCCTGTGCAGTTTTATTTATAGTTTTGCTAGCACATAGACGAGCCACATGACTGGAGGCCTGACAGAAGTAGATGAAAGGTGACTGTATAAGTGGGTACTGAATTGGTGTCACGAATCAATCCTCGGTGGTGTGAAAAGGCAGCCATAACTGTAACCTCTCACTGTGGTATTTGTATCTACATTGAGAGCAACAAGACTGAGTGCAGTCAGAACAGATAAAAGCAGTAGATGGCTGAGTTCAGAGGAAGCCAGAGGATTTGAATCTGCTTAGCATCCTTTCACAAGAATTACATGGGGAAAGGTGACTTAGAAAGAACATACATTGGGGTGGCCAGACTTACTGACCCCCAAGATCCCTTTCCTTGCTTGGTGGAATCCTTTTGCCCCACAACCCTTCCACTGAGCAGAAGCTTGAAGATTCCCAGCCCATTCTTGAAAGTGGAAAATTGTGGGGCGGAGCAGAGCCATCTTTTAACTGTCAAACAGCCGCATACGGCTCACTACGGCTCACAAGCCATAGTTTGATACCACATGATTGGAATATGCCCAATGAGATGAACTCTGTGACGTTCATCTAAGGCATGGGAAAGTAAATATACTTCATTTTAATTTCAGTTTGATGGTATCCTGTGATAGAATACTGATGATGAATTTTCTAGCCCCAAATAAAGATCAGGAGGCAAAGAATCAACTTTAATATAAGGAATAACATCCAAACAATATATTTAATGCATTGTGCTTGGCGCTGTTGAAGTTTAAGGTGTGAAGTAGAGGATGTGGCAGTGAATCCATTTTCTATGTTTTAACAGCTAACCAAGTCAAACAGATGAGTAGCAAGCACTATGTTCAAGATGGCACAAGGGACATGCAGAATAAGACACGTTTGCCATCTATGGCTTCTGTGGCATAGTATATGAATGCTTTGCAACACACGTTAAAAGAGATGTAGAGTGAGTTGTTCTAATACCCACTCCAATGCACTGAAATCCTCTACCAAGTCTGAATGAATTTCTAGTACACACAGCTGTTAATTATCTGTATTCTAAGTAAATGTGACTGTTGGGCCTTCGCATAAGTAACTTGCCTCATTTCTTAGTGGGCATAACTGGAAGTAATACATCAGTAGGCTACAGACAGGATATCTGCTCTAGCTGAAGTGGGATGTGTTAAGCCTGGAATATAAGGTGGGGTAAAGAATTGGTCAGGTGTGCGTGGTGTGTGGACAAAGCGTGCTGTACACAGGGTTTGATTCCCGCAGAGTAACCAAGCTAATCCCAAAGCATGTGGTGCAGTGTATAGGTAAGAATGCAGGCGCTGCTAGTGCTGGCGCAAATGTATATGAGGAGAAGTTTTGTTTGTATGAGTTTGGATATGAAGTACACCTTATATCCACAATCTTTGCTTGCGTCTGATCAACTTAATGTAGCTTTGCTGTATGCTAACTAAAGAAACTTGAGTGATGAGATTGGAATTGAATTCTAGGGGAACTGAGTGGAAGAGGTCTTGGAGAACCCCAACATTACCCAAGAACCCCTTAGTACCAACTGATTCTGGCATGTACATTCTGTGTTACCAGGGAATGACTTGTGAGGTCTTATGTGAAAGACAGAATAGCACAGGTCATTTATATTGCTTATAAAATGTATGGATTGATGCTATATAAGGAGGGGTGTGTGTGTGTGTGTGTGTGTGTGTGTGTGTGTGTGTGTGTGTGTGTGTGTGTTTAAAAGTCTATCTCAAGGCACCATTAACAATCAGGTTTTCTGTAGCATGAGATGTACATTCAACTGTCTTCCTGTTGAGATGCAGACTAAGCGCTGTAAACTTGGACACAACGGATGTCCATTTACATACTGAGTGAACAGAGGGAGGTGAAATCAACCAGGAAGCAGAACACAAAACCAAGTACAGACAGTGGACTTGGGAATATATGTAAAAGGCAAAGATGATGCCCATGTACCCTTATCCTGTACCTTGGATGTAAATAGTCAATGTATTTACATTGATTAGAATGGGATCATGACTGGCCTTGGTTGAAGACACTGCAAAAAGCTTTGGATGAGACAAATTCTATTATGTAAGAGGTTAACCTAATAGTGAAGTTTAGTGTTTAGAAAGCATGTTATGATTTTGGTTTATATGTAAGTTTCCATTAACCTTCTTCACTGTCTTCTGAATCTTTGGTAATAACTGATCCTTGTTTTCACTATGAATATGAGTCGTCGTGATATTAGGCAAGGTTGTTGATCATGAGCTGAATCATATAAGGATTTATATATTGTTCATTTGGGAATAGCAGGCCTGGTATTTCTGTGAGTGTCCAGGGGATAAAGGACTGGGTGCTACTTGGGAATTTGTCAATGGGGTTTACACTTCCATTACTATGAAGAGTTCCCTGTATGTTAATGATTTCATTCTTTCTTTTAAAAAGGAAAATACACTTCCAATACTTTATCATGTAATTTACAAAGAAATTATGTCATGTCTGAGAACAAGAGCTTTCATTTACTAAAAATGTAGTGACTGGAAACTATGATAAACTAAAGTAGAAAGTTCTTCAATTATTCTTGGGTTACATGTATATACTGACCTCACTAAAAAGGTTATCTGCCATTTAAGCACATGTCATAATTTTCATGATACTGAATTACTTTGTATTAATTAAACAGTTTGTTACCTAGGTTAAGCATTTATTCATAACAAAAAAGAACAGGTAGAATATCAGGTTTCTTACCCTTTTGATGTTGCTGGCATGTCTTAAAAATGAACACTTTTATATCTTAGTTTTCACTTCATCTTAACAAACACCAACTATGTATGTACGGGGACAGTACTCTAGGGGGGTGTGTGTGTGGTAGTTTTTTTGGGGGGGGAGTCTAAATTGATTATTTGAGTAGTTGGCAGAGCTAAATAAAATGTAGCAAATGGATTACATTGAATTAGTCAATGAAGGATTCAATAAAAAGGATTACGGTATCAAACTTGAGAATGCCATATAACAATGAAAACTAATGAAATGTTCCAAGATAATTAATGCTAGCTTATTTGCATATCAGATCTGAGGAGTTTTAGATCATGTACAGAAATGAAGTGTTACGTGATCAACAGCTTACTATCAGTACTGACGTCTTTGACTGAATAATTAGTTTTCCATCTTTTTCACCGTAAGCAAACTGAAAGTTTTTTTTCTCTTCTACCCAACAAACAGCATCAAGTGATAGGTTCGTAAGCAACTTGGAGAAGGATTTAACCCTCCAGACAGAGATGACAAAGTGATTGTGTTTTCATTCGTTATTTGAATTCAGAAATGAGGGTCTCCCAAATAAGCAATTTAGATGTAGCAATTGTGAGAACAATGTGAAAGATAGACTGTTGTGTTCTGTGTGCTAACTTGTTCATTTCGTCTTGTGCATTTATTCTGTATGATTGTCTGAAGTGTATGAGGCTGATTTTGTCTGAAGAAACCACATTTCAGAAATAATGAAAGCTGCTAGGGAAGGCTCTTTAGATTACTGATACTTTTCATCTCAAAACTGTGGAAACTAGAGCTAGCTGAGAAACTTACAGTGCAACAGTTATCTTTAGGAAAGGCAGTTTTGTCACAATTGAAATGTTTTTAAAATTTCACTGAAATTTTTGAGTTAGAATATCTAAACAAATCCTTTATATTTTTCTCAGTTTGTTTCAATAATTGCAAAATAATTTGCCCTGGCTTTTCAATTAAAAATCTTAATATGCATAATTAATTATAATTGTACTATATATTTAATACAATATATTTTAATATTTGTATTGTGCTTCAGTATTATCAAAGTAATATATTTTTACCTTATCAAAACAATTTGACACTATGAGATTAAAACATTTTGATACCTCAACATATAGAAATGTTCTAGAAACCTGGAAATATCAGGTTTTCAGTCTGATTCAGAACTGAATTTCCATTTTTTGACCAGCTCTTTTTGAATAACCTTAGTTTTAAAATGATGTGTATCCATTATGGACATCTGACTAGGTGCTTGGTTGGTTGGTTGGTTGGTTTTTGTTGTTGTTTTTTTTAAGTACTCAGCCTCTTTTTAGTTCGTAAGCAACTTTCCCATTGCGTCACAGAGATTCCATGTCAGGATTAGGTACATTTATTAGAAGTTGACAAGTTCCAAAAGGATAGCCATGTTAGTCTAGTTCAGCAAAACAAACAAGGAGTCCTGTGGCACTTTTAAAAATTAACAAATTTATTTGTCACCTGACTTTTTGTGGGAGAAAATCCCTCTTTGTCAGAAAGCTCATGGGATAAATATATTTGTTAGTCTTTAAACATATTTGTTAGTCTAGCCATATGACTCCTTGTTTGTTTTTTATTAAAAATTCTTACCCCAAGACAACACCTGTAGAGAGTACATTTTCAGGAGGGGAGCCACCTTTTCTGTGTGCTGCTTGTGCCAGCATCTGAAGTATGCTGATATTTTTGTATCTGCTGTTTAATGGCAGATGAAAATCTGAGTACTTGTGCCTCTCACTATGCTCTCAGCGTGCTTGGAAGATAGGTGCATGAATATTTGTCTCTGGGACCGTATGTTGTGCATGCAGAAATATTTCTTTTAATGTCCAGATGTCAGTGACACTAAACTGACTGAGAAATTCTGTGGGATGAAAAGTTCCAAAGGGGTAGTTGTGTTAGTCTAGTTCAGTAAAACAAACAAGGAGTCTTGTGGTACTTAAAGACTCCTTTTTTGTGGGATGAAAGACAACATATAAATATAAGAAATTTTTTGCAATCTAGCAGTCCACAATTACAAGATGCATAGTGCATTTGGGTGTGATATTCAACAGTGCTTGCCTTTGACCTAACTCTGTTCTCATTACAGCCAGTAGGATTTGAACTGTTGTTATTTCAGTGGAACAGAGTTAGGCCAATGCTAGTCTCTGATGAAAACGCTATCTTCACTGCCTCAGTTATAATGATTCTAGCGCCAGCTTTGGTGATCTAATGATGTTTGATCAGTGTTCGTATAAATGAAATTTAGGATTTGAGGAAGAAAAGAGCTTTAAAGACTGTGGAAAATGAAATGAGAAGATGGTGGTATGTATTTACATTTCTGGTATTGCTAGCTCACTTCCAAATGAACGGAGTTCATATGTAAAAATTACTGGGGAAGTCCAACTTCAAAGAAAGAAATAATTAAATCTGTCTACTGTTGTAAGCATGATCAGAGACTTTCTTCATACTAGTTGTGCCTTCAATGCAGATTTAAAATCCCTGAAATGAAATATTACATGTAAGCTACTGTAATTTATGGAAAAAATATTTTAAATGTTTCCTTGGTTCTCAGCTTACAATGAAAGTTCATTTGATGCCTTAGTTATTTCATAAAGGGGTCTGTTGCATGCATAATGATGCAGTCCTGTTTGATATGTCTATTTCCTCCTCAGAATAATAATGAAAATTGTCTGGAAAAGCATGCTAGGATTCTGTGCCAAACTATGTAGCCATCTCCTTTGGAAATGTTTCAGTGACTGGATAGTATTTCAATTAGATATGTATCTGTTTTAATTAAGTAGTTCTGTTATTCTGACTAGTGCTACTTATTAGAAATAAAACTGATCTTTTCTCAAATGCTGCGCTGTAAATAGTATTACATAATCAAAGATAAGGATAGTAATTCTGTACCAATTTATAACATGCCATTAATCTTTACATTTCTCATCAATGTTCATTTCCATACATATGCTTTACTGTTTTAATGAAAAGTCTTGTGAGGAATGTGTTGATTTTCT
Source organism: Podocnemis expansa (assembly GCA_007922195.1). Classification (NCBI taxonomy): domain Eukaryota; kingdom Metazoa; phylum Chordata; order Testudines; family Podocnemididae; genus Podocnemis; species Podocnemis expansa. The sequence goes on from ML682036.1 coordinate 8,211,507, forward strand.
TGATCCAGCAGTTGACATATCTAATTTGGTGCCAAGAACTGGCTAAGAATGAAAACTTGTCAGCATTCTGTCAGAAAAGGTAGAGTAACAGGGAGTCCATGTGAAAAGGCTCTTGTGTATAAGTTGTCATGAGGAGCATATGCACCAGAAGAAGATTGTTTGCACGTGGTGATAGCCCCTACTAAAATAATGAATCCTGTCAGAGAAGTCCTTCCCCACTTAGGTCACTTTGAGAGACATGGGCTTATGGTCTCCCAGTGTTCATTGGCTCCATTTTAACATTTTTCATTCTGTGGATTACCAAATAAGTCTCTGCCCTAATATTGGTGACCCCAGAACCATAGTTTGAGAATTGCCTTAGGCTCCATTCCAATGAGCAGGAAGAACAGCAAATGTGGAAGCCACCCAGCGTGGTTTAGTGGAGAACTCTGCAGTGAAAGGAAACATAAAAAGGAGGCTTACAAGAAGTGGAAGCTTGGACAAATGGTTAGGGAGGCATACAAAGATACTGATCGGGACTGCAGGGATAAAATCAGAAAGGCTAAAGGCCAGTTGGAGTTGCAGCTAACAAGAGATATGAAGGATAACAGGAAGGGGTTCTACAAGTATGTCAATAACAAGAGAATCAGAGATGGTGTAGGTGTCTTACAGAATGTGGCAGGTATCCTTGTGGTGGAGGATGTGGAAAAGGCTGAAGTGCTCAATGCTTTTTTTTTTTTTTTTTTTTACTTCAGGCTTCACAGGGAGGGTCAGCTGCCAGCACACACACTGGGTATGGCAGATTGGAGAGAAGAAAAGAGGCCTTGGTGATGGAAGGTCAGGTTAGGGACTACTTAAAGTAGTTGGATGTGCACAAGTCTGTGGGGATGGATGAACTGCATCCAAGGGTGCTGAGAGATTTTGCTGATGAGATAGCAGAACCACAGGCCATTAACTTAGAAAACTCGTGGCAAATGGGGGAGGTGCTGGAGGACCGGAAAAAAGCCAGTATAGACCTACCTTCAAGAAAGGGAAAAGGGAGGATCCAGGGAATTACAGACCTGTCGTCCTACCCTCAATCCCTGGAAAAATCATGGAGCAGGTTCTCAGAGAGTCAATCCTGAAACACTGGGAAGAAAATAGAGTGATCAGGAACAGTCAGCATGGACTCACCAAGAACAAATTGTACCTGACCAACCTGATTGCCTTCTGTGATGAGATGATTGGATTTGTGGATGCAGAAATAGCCATTGATGTGATATGCTTTGACTTTAGCAAGGCTTTTGATATGGTTTCTGATAACATTCTCATCGGCAAGTTAAGGAAGTATGGGTTGGATGAGTGGACCGTAAGGTGGATAGAAAACTGGCTAGATCAACGGGCTCAGCAGGTAGGAATCAATGGTTCAGTGTCTAGTTGGCAGCTAGCAATTAGTGGAGTGCCCCAGGGGTCAGTCCTAGGGCCCATTCTATACAACATCTTCATTAACGATCATGATGATGGGATAGATTGCATGCTTAGTAAGTTCATGGATGACACCAAGCTGGGGGGAATGGTGGACATACTGGAGGGCAGGGACAGGATTCAGGGAGACCTAGACAAATTGGAGCAGTGGGCCAAAAGAAATCTCCTGAAGTTCACTTAGGATGGAAAAACCCCATGCAGTGCTACAGGCTGGGGACCGATCAGCTAAGCAGCAGTACTGTAGAAAAGGACGTGGGGGTTATGGTGGATGGGAATCTAAATATGAGTGGACAATGTGCTCTTGTAGTCAAAACGGCCAATGGCATACTGGGCTGCATCAGTAGAAGTGTTGCCAGCAGATGGAGGGATGTGATTATTCCCCTCTCTTCGGCACTGGTGAGGCCCCATCTGTAATATTGTGTCCGGGTTTTGGCTCCCCACTACAAAAAGGATATGGACAAATTAGAAAGAGTCCAATGGAGGGCAACAAAAATGATTAAGGGGCTGGGGCACATGACTTATTTGGGGAGTCTGAAGGAACTGGGCTTATTTGGCCTGCATAAGGGAAGACTGAGGAGGGATTTGATAGCAACCTCCAACTACCTGAAGGGGTGTTCCAGAAAGGAGGGAGCTTGGCTGTTCTCAACAGCAGAGGACAGGGCAAGGAGCAATAGTTTCAAGTTACAGCTGGGGAGGTAAAGGGTGGTTATTAGGAAAAACTTTCTCACTAGGAGAGTTGTGAAGTGTTGGAATGGGTTACCTAGGGAGGTGGTAGAATCTCTGTCTTTGGAGATATTTAAGGTCCGCTTAGACAATACTCTGGCTGAGATGACTGGTTCTGCTTTTATCAGCAGGTTGCACTAGATGACCTCATAAGGTCCCTTCCAACCCTATGACTCTATGAAAACTGAGTTTTGGCATAGACATTCTTAGGGCAACTAGCAACTGTGGCTGTGGGAGTGGAGGTTAAGTTCCATGGACACAAAAGGCTTGGATGACCAGTTATTATCAGCTACTGGTGAACAGTAACTACTTTTCTCTGCTATGTATGTTGTGGGCTTGAAAGGGTCCTGATATTTTAGCCAGTGATTCAGTTGCAGGTGAAAGAGGCTCATCTGCAGTGATACAGAAATAAATTCTTTTTCAGAGGAACACAAGGCAGTGTGAAAGGCAACTCAAAAAGCTTATTATTAAATTAGCCATCTGATCCAAGTGTTTTAAATGAAGAAGATAACCCATTGCCATTGCACATCTGAAACATGCAGTTGGGCATGGATGCTGCTCTCTGCCACTCATACCAGCTGGACAGCTGAAGGACAGCTCCATGAGAATTTTGAAGCTTTCAGAATTCAGGTAATTCTTGTAATGCCAATGTCTTGTGTAATCAAGTCCCAGAAGATGATTTGCTTTTATGACCAGAGAGGTCAGTGTAAAACATAATTGACTTATGCCAAGCCTTGCTTGCTAGTCCAAGTGAAGAGACAGAACCAAGAGCAACTGGGGATAGGTTTACACTGTAGCACGACCCCCCAGGGTCCAAAGTCAAGCTCAAGCCTAAGCCTCTTTCCATCTGCACACAGATCTTATTAATACAGAGTATGGATCCAAAGTCTCATGATCCCCTGGGGTGGAGGCTCCAAGACGGAGTTAAGTCAGAACTCAAAGTTGAAGCTTATTATCGTGCAGTGTAGATGCTGCCTCACTGGACTTGTGCTCTTGGAGGGGAGTCAGTCAAAAGCATTCCACAAGCCCGTGGGTTGGCTTCCTTTGTCCTCTGGCTAGTCAGTTTAGTTAGTCAAATCTTCCTTCCCACAGTGCTCCAGGAACCAAAGGCTAAAACTGCCATATTTCAGGAAAGTGCTAGGATATCTTGGGATAGGGTTGATTGGACAACCTTTTAATAAGATAAACCACCAGAGTATTCTTTTCACAAACAATGGGCTGTCTTTCACAGTATCAAAAACTGGGTGGAGAAAACAAAGCACTAAATTTCACTGAAAAATGGCGAAAACAGTTTCATGAAAAAATTCTAAATTGTTTACAGGATTCACAATGTTTCAGCACATGGAAGCTGATAACAAATTTGTGAGTGTAGCAACACGCAGAACTGGAAAATGCTGTGCAAAGTCAGTGGCCGCAGAACTATATCCATCAGTCTCAGTGAAGTCATTGATGAATATTAGATGGGAGTTGGTAGGTTGCTATGTTTGTTTGTTTCCCTTTTACTGATGCAGAAAGAATGGACCATCACTAAGGCCCTTTTAGCTGACCCCTGGAATTTATGAATCCTTAAGACTCTCCATGTTACACTATGGTAGGAGTTGAAGTCAGAAGCCATGAATCTGACCCAAGTGTCGTAACCAGGTTACCTGGGATGGGCCAGGGAAGGGAGGCAGGGAACAAACAGGTGTAGGAGCTACTGTGGTCATGGGTAAAAGCCTTGAACAGTCACTGAACTGCTGCTAGACATAAAAGCCAGGAAATGAGGCCAACAGGCAGCATAGTACAGGCCAGGTGTACCTCATTCAGTTGCCCAGAAGTAGGTTATTCTGCAGTCCCTGGCTCTGCTACCTCCTCGATTCTTGTCATCAGTGGCCTTAGGAAATGAAAATAACTTTCTCTCTGTTTTTTGGACATTTCCTACTTAGTATATGGGGAACACCTGAGGATCACTTCAGAGCCTTTGGCAATGTTAAAGCAATTGACTTTTTTAAACTTCAATCACTTTATCTGCAGCCAGAAGATGAGGTTACGTTGAGATCCATCAGACTGAAGCAGGAATCAAAAATCTGCTGATAAAAATCCAGTAAAGCTAGCAAGAAATATAATATGCAAAACTATTCTCCTGTCACTTCCCCAATAAGCAAACCAATGCATATCAGAAAACTAATCACAAGCAAAGAAATAGATGGTTCAAACTAGTCACATAAAGATACTAAGATAAACAAGTTTTCAAATTGGCTTTCACTGTATCTTTTGGTGTGAGTAACACATTTTCATTAAATGAAGCATCTCTTCCTTATTATAATAAAAATGCAGAGATTTACAGCTCCTATAATTATTATGAATCAACATATCTCAGAATAATTCTTAAAACAGAGAACAAAGGGACATACATTTTGTGGAGAATGTTGTAGTATTGTTTGTCATAAGAGTTGTTTGAATATCACAGTATTTGTTTGACCTCGTGTTCTTTGACTTATGACAGTTGATCACCCCTTATTTTTTCTAAGATGGTGTCTTTTTAGAAAAATGAAAAGTGAAGTTTTCAGTAGCAATTTGTTCAGCTTCCTGAATTACTCTTACTCTTCCATGCATTAGTATTCCTGGATTGCACCTGTTCTGTGGTTACTCTAATGTTTCTTATTAGTTTGCATTCTCTAGTAAACCCTTTGATGTTTACACCAACTAGTGTTTTATGGCATAAGATGTATATATGCAGTACTTTTTTGGAGTGTTAAAGCTGTTACGCACCTGGTGAAAGATAGCTGTTAAAGTTCACATGACAAAACTTCTTTTGAAAAAAATGAAGTATATTAAAGTACTGAACCACTCCCTCTCAAAAGCCTTTAATATCATAAAAAAATTCTGTTAGTTTTGGTTTTGAATGCAAGGACTTTTCTCTGATTCTGTAATTGCATGCTGGCAAACATCAGAGCTTTTTCACAAAGGTAGCAGATAGAGCTTTAGAAAACCACTGTTTTACTAGAGCTCTGTTAAAATATTGCTTCTTCTAAACCTCTACTATAGCATTGTTGTTTTTTTTAACAATTTACCCTACCATTATTCCTTAGCAAATATTTAGTTTTCATGGCAGCAGAAAGAACTCAAAAATTAGTCAAAAATTACCTTGCTAGATTAGTTGCATAAAAAAGTCTGTAGAGGGAAAGATATATATTCAGACACAGATGTGCAAATACATGCCCTCAGGCATCTGTAGAAAATGGCTACTTTGATAGGTTATAAAAAATTTTAAAGAAGAAGAAAAAATGAAAAACCAAAATCAGTCTATAGAGCTATACCACTATAAAGTGAGAGCAGAAGTGGGTCCATTGTATATCAGAATTTGTCTTACTATACCACTGTAGTCCTTTCATAAATTTTAGTAGTGTGAAGTGGCAGTAAAATTCTCTCTGCCTGTGCCATAATTAGAAGTTTGCTGGAGAGCAGAAAGTAGGGCACTACTTTAGGGAAACCTATGGATGTTTTTAAAAGCTTCAAAGCGTCCAACGAAGTGGGATTTTCTCCCATGAAAGCTCATGCAATAAATAATTTTTTACTCTTTAAGTGCTGCAGGACTCCTTATTTGTTTTATGAAGATTTTCAGTTTCAGTTACTGTCTGAAGAGCTCAAGATTGTAAGACCAGAGTAGAATGTGAATAAATCATGGTGCCACAAAGAGACCAACGCTTTAAAGAAATACCTACAAGAACTGAAGTCCATTAATTGTAGGAATCCATTGGAGAAGGATAAGTAATTTAAATGTCAAAGCACACATTGTTCAGTTCCCCTGCTTTTTTTATTATTTAACATAATACATAAATTGTATCTTTACAAAAATGAGTGGCATTTAATGTCATTGCCAAAAGATGGTCATCCACACCACTCAGTTGATACAATAAATACCCCCTACAGCTATATTAACTGTGTTTAAAAATCCCAGGTAAAATCACTGTGAAAATGAAACTGTTGATAACCAAAATAATTTTGTTTATCAAGAGATTATTTTTGCAGAAAAACAAAGAAATTAGATTGAGGTTTTTAAAGTTGTGCAAGGACCTTAGCCACTCCTTAGTCCTACATTAAGACTGAAACTTAGTCAAATAGATCCTGGTTCAGCAATGCACTTAGGATGCTTTGCTGTAAGCATGTGCTTAACGGTTTTGCTAAACTGGACCACCATAGGGAGTTTGTTGACTTTTCCAAAGGATTTTCATTTATGTTGTTTGATTCTTCTGTATTCAGGCATATTTAACTATTTAAAAGGATGTTACCTTTATCATAATAGTCCATATATATTGGTTTTGTCTGTAAATATATTATTTATATTACAGTAGCATCCCGAAGTGCCAGCTATTGTGGGAGGAGCTATGTAAACACTTAAACATCCAGCCTCTTCATCTCTTGCCCAGATTTATTCTTAATATTGTAGCTAATAACAGAGAAACATCCCTATCAAAATTTCTGGAAGTCTGATATGAAGAGGGTTACAGGAGTTCTCACTAGAGAAGAAAATCTGTTATATTAAAAGTTTGTGGGGGGGGGGGGGGTTTCCCTCTTTAAATAGAAACCATTGATCATTACATTAACTCGGGAGCTTTTCTTCATTCTCATGTAGCTGTTTCCTTCATAGATTGAGAGAGACAGAAGTGCACACAGAAAACTCTGTAGAGCATCTTGTGGTTAATTGAGCTTCTTTGGTAGGGAGCAGTTTATAAATTGCCTCAGGTTGCTTCCTAAATGGGTTTCTGTCTCCAAACTGACTATCCTAAACTCAGTTCTTAGCCGTGCCTTGATTTACAGAGGCTTAGTTTGGAAACTAAGATTTTTTGTCATTTTAGTATTGCAGTATGGCTAGTAAACAGTCCATGAAGGACAGAGCAACAAAACAAACAAAAAAACCCCCAACCAATTCCTTTCCCCCTACTCCTCAGAAAACCTTTCCAAAACATGACATTTCAAACCAAATCTTCTCCAAACATTTTGTTACATGCCAACATCAATTTTCATCTGCTGCTCAAGAACAGGTGATTAGGGCAGCAGAAACCATTCCCACTGTTTCCCTCCTTCAAGCAGTTTTCTTTGTTTAGTCAATGTCTTTAGGTAGCAAGTCTGGTCAAATTGAAGAAAATCTGATAGTGGCCTTTCTAAAATATTTACTCTGGACTCACCTATTCTTCACTGAGAGGTACGAAACCCAAAATGACGAGTATAGTGTCACTTTTGCATATAATATTTATCCATGTATTGTGAAACAACCTGTATAAATATCATGTATTTCTATAGTCCTTTTCACCCCAAAGTGCCTCAGAAACTGTGTGTGTGTGTGTGTGTGTGTGTGTGTGTGTGTGTGTGTGTGTGT